>JAVGWX010000006.1:6029551-6059551 GCA_036924085.1 Ariolimax columbianus
AACACAAATGATATATCAACATTCTTGTTGACTACTTACTTTGAACACAAATGATATATCAACATTCTTGTTGACTACTTACTTTGAACACAAATGATATATCAACATTCTTGTTGACTACTTACTTTGAACACAAATGATATATCAACATTCTTGTTGACTACTTACTTTGAACACAAATGATATATCAACATTCTTGTTGACTACTTACTTTGAACACAAATGATATATCAACATTCTTTTTGACTACTTACTTTGAAACCAAATGATATATCAACATTCTTGTTGACTACTTACTTTGAACCCAAATGATATATCAACATTCTTGTTGACTACTTACTTTGAACACAAATGATATATCAACATTTTGTTGACTACTTACTTTGAACACAAATGATATATCAACATTCTTGTTGACTACTTACTTTGAACCCAAATGATATATCAACATTCTTGTTGACTACTTACTTTGAACACAAATGATATATCAACATTCTTGTTGACTACTTACTTTGAACACAAATGATATATCAACATTCTTGTTGACTACTTACTTTGAACACAAATGATATATTACATTCTTGTTGACTACTTACTTTGAACACAAATGATATATCAACATTCTTGTTGACTACTTACTTTGAACCCAAATGATATATCAACATTCTTGTTGACTAACTTACTTTGAACACAAATGATATATCAACATTCTTGTTGACTACTTACTTTGAACACAAATGATATATCAACATTCTTGTTGACTACTTACTTTGAACACAAATGATATATCAACATTCTTGTTGACTACTTACTTTGAACACAAATGATATATCAACATTCTTGTTGACTACTTACTTTGAACACAAATGATATATCAACATTCTTGTTGACTACTTACTTTGAACCCAAATGATATATCAACATTCTTGTTGACTACTTACTTTGAACACAAATGATATATCAACATTCTTGTTGACTACTTACTTTGAACACAAATGATATATCAACATTCTTGTTGACTACTTACTTTGAACACAAATGATATATCAACATTCTTGTTGACTACTTACTTTGAACACAAATGATATATCAACATTCTTGTTGACTACTTACTTTGAACCCAAATGATATATCAACATTCTTGTTGACTACTTACTTTGAACACAAATGATATATCAACATTCTTGTTGACTACTTACTTTGAACACAAATGATATATCAACATTCTTGTTGACTACTTACTTTGAACACAAATGATATATCAACATTCTTGTTGACTACTTACTTTGAACACAAATGATATATCAACATTCTTGTTGACTACTTACTTTGAACACAAATGATATATCAACATTCTTGTTGACTACTTACTTTGAACACAAATGATATATCAACATTCTTGTTGACTACTTACTTTGAACACAAATGATATATCAACATTCTTGTTGACTACTTACTTTGAACACAAATGATATATCAACATTCTTGTTGACTACTTACTTTGAACACAAATGATATATCAACATTCTTGTTGACTACTTACTTTGAAAACCAAATGATATATCAACATTCTTGTTGACTACTTACTTTGAACACAAATGATATATCAACATTCTTGTTGACTACTTACTTTGAACCCAAATGATATATCAACATTCTTGTTGACTACTTACTTTGAACACAAATGATATATCAACATTCTTGTTGACTACTTACTTTCGAACACAAATGATATATCAACATTCTTGTTGACTACTTACTTTGAACACAAATGATATATCAACATTCTTGTTGACTACTTACTTTGAACACAAATGATATATCAACATTCTTGTTGACTACTTACTTTGAACACAAATGATATATCAACATTCTTGTTGACTACTTACTTTGAACACAAATGATATATCAACATTCTTTTGACTACTTACTTTGAACACAAATGATATATCAACATTCTTGTTGACTACTTACTTTGAACACAAATGATATATCAACATTCTTGTTGACTACTTACTTTGAACACAAATGATATATCAACATTCTTGTTGACTACTTACTTTGAACACAAATGATATATCAACATTCTTGTTGACTACTTACTTTGAACACAAATGATATATCAACATTCTTGTTGACTACTTACTTTGAACACAAATGATATATCAACATTCTTGTTGACTACTTACTTTGAACACAAATGATATATCAACATTCTTGTTGACTACTTACTTTGAACACAAATGATATATCAACATTCTTGTTGACTACTTACTTTGAAACCAAATGATATATCAACATTCTTGTTGACTACTTACTTTGAACCCAAATGATATATCAACATTCTTGTTGACTACTTACTTTGAACACAAATGATATATCAACATTCTTGTTGACTACTTACTTTGAACACAAATGATATATCAACATTCTTGTTGACTACTTACTTTGAACACAAATGATATATCAACATTCTTGTTGACTACTTACTTTGAACACAAATGATATATCAACATTCTTGTTGACTACTTACTTTGAACCCAAATGATATATCAACATTCTTGTTGACTACTTACTTTGAATACAAATGATATATCAACATTCTTTTTGACTACTTACTTTGAACACAAATGATATATCAACATTCTTGTTGACTACTTACTTTGAACACAAATGATATATCAACATTCTTGTTGACTACTTACTTTGAACACAAATGATATATCAAATTTCTTGTTGACTACTTACTTTGAAACACAAATGATATATCAACATTCTTGTTGACTACTTACTTTGAACCCAAATGATATATCAACATTCTTGTTGACTACTTACTTTGAACACAAATGATATATCAACATTCTTGTTGACTACTTACTTTGAACACAAATGATATATCAACATTCTTGTTGACTACTTACTTTGAACACAAATGATATATCAACATTCTTGTTGACTACTTACTTTGAACACAAATGATATATCAACATTCTTGTTGACTACTTACTTTGAACACAAATGATATATCAACATTCTTGTTGACTACTTACTTTGAACACAAATGATATATCACCATTCTTGTTGACTACTTACTTTGAACACAAATGATATATCAACATTCTTGTTGACTACTTACTTTGAACACAAATGATATATCAACATTCTTGTTGACTACTTACTTTGAACACAAATGATATATCAACATTCTTGTTGACTACTTACTTTGAACACAAATGATATATCAACATTCTTGTTGACTACTTACTTTGAACACAAATGATATATCAACATTCTTGTTGACTACTTACTTTGAACACAAATGATATATCAACATTCTTGTTGACTACTTACTTTGAACACAAATGATATATCAACATTCTTGTTGACTACTTACTTTGAACACAAATGATATATCAACATTCTTGTTGACTACTTACTTTGAAACCATATGATATATCAACATTCTTGTTGACTACTTACTTTGAACCCAAATGATATATCAACATTCTTGTTGACTACTTACTTTGAACACAAATGATATATCAACATTCTTGTTGACTACTTACTTTGAACACAAATGATATATCAACATTCTTGTTGACTACTTACTTTGAACACAAATGATATATCAACATTCTTGTTGACTTCTTACTTTAAAACCATATGATATATCAACATTCTTGTTGACTACTTACTTTGAACACAAATGATATATCAACATTCTTGTTGACTACTTGCTTTAAACACAAATCATATATCAACATTCTTGTTGACTACTTACTTTGAACACAAATGATATATCAACATTCTTGTTGACTACTTACTTTGAACACAAATGATATATCAACATTTTTGTTGACTACTTACTTTGAACACAAATGATATATCAACATTCTTGTTGACTACTTACTTTGAAACCAAATGATATATCAACATTCTTGTTGACTACTTACTTTGAACACAAATCATATATCAACATTCTTGTTGACTACTTACTTTGAACACAAATGATATATCAACATTCTTGTTGACTACTTACTTTGAACCCAAATGATATATCAACATTCTTGTTGACTACTTACTTTGAACACAAAAGATATATCAACATTCTTGTTGACTACTTACTTTGAACACAAATGATATATCAACATTCTTGTTGACTACTTACTTTGAACACAAATGATATATCAACATTCTTGTTGACTACTTACTTGGAACACAAATGATATATCAACATTCTTGTTGACTACTTACTTTGAACACAAATGATATATCAACATTCTTGTTGACTACTTACTTTGAACACAAATGATATATCAACATTCTTTTTGACTACTTACTTTGAACACAAATGATATATCAACATTCTTGTTGACTACTTACTTTGAACCCAAATGATATATCAACATTCTTGTTGACTACTTACTTTGAACACAAATGATATATCAACATTCTTGTTTACTACTTACTTTGAACACAAATGATATATCAACATTCTTGTTGACTACTTACTTTGAACACAAATGATATATCAACATTCTTGTTGACTACTTACTTTGAACACAAATGATATATCAAATTCTTGTTGACTACTTACTTTGAACACAAATGATATATCAACATTCTTGTTGACTACTTACTTTGAACCCAAATGATATATCAACATTCTTGTTGACTAACTTACTTTGAACACAAATGATATATCAACATTATTGTTGAATACTTACTTTGAACACAAATGATATATCAACATTCTTGTTGACTACTTACTTTGAACACAAATGATATATCAACATTCTTGTTGACTACTTACTTTGAACACAAATGATATATCAACATTCTTGTTGACTACTTACTTTGAACACAAATGATATATCAACATTCTTGTTGACTACTTACTTTGAACACAAATGATATATCACCATTCTTGTTGACTACTTACTTTGAACACAAATGATATATCAACATTCTTGTTGACTACTTACTTTGAACACAAATGATATATCAACATTCTTGTTGACTACTTACTTTGAACACAAATGATATATCAACATTCTTGTTGACTACTTACTTTGAAACCATATGATATATCAACATTCTTGTTGACTACTTACTTTAAACACAAATGATATATCAACATTCTTGTTGACTACTTACTTTGAACCCAAGTGATATATCAACATTCTTGTTGACTAACTTACTTTAAACACAAATGATATATCAACATTCTTGTTGACTACTTACTTTGAACACAAATGATATATCAACATTCTTGTTGACTACTTACTTTGAACACAAATGATATATCAATATTCTTGTTGACTACTTACTTTGAACACAAATGATATATCAACATTCTTGTTGACTACTTACTTTGAACACAAATGATATATCAACATTCTTGTTGACTACTTACTTTGAACACAAATGATATATCAACATTCTTTTTGACTACTTACTTTGAACCCAAATGATATATCAACATTCTTGTTGACTACTTACTTTGAACACAAATGATATATCAACATTCTTGTTGACTACTTACTTTGAACACAAATGATATATCAACATTCTTGTTGACTACTTACTTTGAACACAAATGATATATCAACATTCTTGTTGACTACTTACTTTGAACACAAATGATATATCAACATTCTTGTTGACTACTTACTTTGATCACAAATGATATATCAACATTCTTGTTGACTACTTACTTTGAACACAAATGATATATCAACATTCTTGTTGACTACTTACTTTGAATACAAATGATATATCAACATTCTTTTTGACTACTTACTTTGAAACCATATGATATATCAACATTCTTGTTGACTACTTACTTTGAACCCAAATGATATATCAACATTCTTGTTGACTACTTACTTTGAACACAAATGATATATCAACATTCTTGTTGACTACTTACTTTGAAACAAATGATATATCAACATTCTTGTTGACTACTTACTTTGAACACAAATGATATATCAACATTCTTGTTGACTACTTACTTTGAACACAAATGATATATTAACATTCTTGTTGACTACTTACTTTGAACCCAAATGATATATCAACATTCTTGTTGACTACTTACTTTGAATACAAATGATATATCAACATTCTTTTTGACTACTTACTTTGAACACAAATGATATATCAACATTCTTGTTGACTACTTACTTTGAACACAAATGATATATCAACATTCTTGTTGACTACTTACTTTGAACACAAATGATATATCAACATTCTTGTTGACTACTTACTTTGAACACAAATGATATATCAACATTCTTGTTGACTACTTACTTTGAACCCAAATGATATATCAACATTCTTGTTGACTAACTTATTTTGAACACAAATGATATATCAACATTCTTGTTGACTACTTACTTTGAACACAAATGATATATCAACATTCTTGTTGACTACTTACTTTGAACACAAATGATATATCAACATTCTTGTTGACTACTTACTTTGAACACAAATGATATATCAACATTCTTGTTGACTACTTACTTTGAACACAAATGATATATCAACATTCTTGTTGACTACTTACTTTGAACACAAATGATATATCACCATTCTTGTTGACTACTTACTTTGAACACAAATGATATATCAACATTCTTGTTGACTACTTACTTTGAACACAAATGATATATCAACATTCTTGTTGACTACTTACTTTGAACACAAATGATATATCAACATTCTTGTTGACTACTTACTTTGAACACAAATGATATATCAACATTCTTGTTGACTACTTACTTTGAACACAAATGATATATCAACATTCTTGTTGACTACTTACTTTGAAACCATATGATATATCAACATTCTTGTTGACTACTTACTTTGAACCCAAATGATATATCAACATTCTTGTTGACTACTTACTTTGAACACAAATGATATATCAACATTCTTGTTGACTACTTACTTTGAACACAAATCATATATCAACATTCTTGTTGACTACTTACTTTGAACACAAATGATATATCAACATTCTTGTTGACTACTTACTTTGAACACAAATGATATATCAACATTTTTGTTGACTACTTACTTTGAACACAAATGATATATCAACATTCTTGTTGACTACTTACTTTGAACCCAAATGATATATCAACATTCTTGTTTACTACTTACTTTGAACACAAATGATATATCAACATTCTTGTTGACTACTTACTTTGAACACAAATGATATATCAACATTCTTGTTGACTACTTACTTTGAACACAAATGATATATCAACATTCTTGTTGACTACTTACTTTAAACACCAATGATATATCAACATTCTTGTTGACTACTTACTTTGAACCCAATTGATATATCAACATTCTTGTTGACTAACTTACTTTGAACACAAATGATATATCAACATTCTTGTTGACTACTTACTTTGAACACAAATGATATATCAACATTCATGTTTACTTACTTTGAACACAAATGATATATCAACATTCTTGTTGACTACTTACTTTGAACACAATTGATATATCAACATTCTTGTTGACTACTTACTTTGAACACAAATGATATATCAACATTCTTGTTGACTACTTACTTTGAAACCATATGATATATCAACATTCTTGTTGACTACTTACTTTGAACCCAAATGATATATCAACATTCTTGTTGACTACTTACTTTGAACACAAATGATATATCAACATTCTTGTTGACTACTTACTTTGAACACAAATGATATATCAACATTCTTGTTGACTACTTACTTTGAACACAAATGATATATCAACATTCTTGTTGACTACTTACTTTGAAACCATATGATATATCAACATTCTTGTTGACTACTTACTTTGAACCCAAATGATATATCAACATTCTTGTTGACTACTTACTTTGAACACAAAAGATATATCAACATTCTTGTTGACTACTTACTTTGAACACAAATGATATATCAACATTCTTGTTGACTACTTACTTTGAACACAAATGATATATCAACATTCTTGTTGACTACTTACTTTGAACACAAATGATATATCAACATTCTTGTTGACTACTTACTTTGAACACAAATGATATATCAACATTCTTGTTGACTACTTACTTTGAACACAAATGATATATCAACATTTTTCTTGACTACTTACTTTGAACACAAATGATATATCAACATTCTTGTTGACTACTTACTTTGAACCCAAATGATATATCAACATTCTTGTTGACTACTTACTTTGAACACAAATGATATATCAACATTCTTGTTGACTACTTACTTTGAACACAAATGATATATCAACATTCTTGTTGACTACTTACTTTGAACACAAATGATATATCAACATTCTTGTTGTCTACTTACTTTGAACACCAATGATATATCAACATTCTTGTTGACTACTTACTTTGAACCCAAATGATATATCAACATTCTTGTTGACTAACTTACTTTGAAAACAAATGATATATCAACATTCTTGTTGACTACTTACTTTGAACACAAATGATATATCAACATTCATGTTGACTACTTACTTTGAACACAAATGATATATCAACATTCTTGTTGACTACTTACTTTGAACACAAATGATATATCAACATTCTTGTTGACTACTTACTTTGAACACAAATGATATATCAACATTCTTGTTGACTACTTACTTTGAACACACATGATATATCAACATTCTTGTTGACTACTTACTTTGAATACAAATGATATATCAACATTCTTGTTGACTACTTACTTTGAACTCAAATGATATATCAACATTCTTGTTGACTACTTACTTTGAACACAAATGATATATCAACATTCTTGTTGACTACTTACTTTGAACACAAATGATATATCAACATTCTTGTTGACTACTTTCTTTGAACCCAAATGATATATCAACATTCTTGTTGACTAACTTACTTTGAACACAAATGATATATCAACATTCATGTTAACTACTTACTTTGAACACAAATGATATATCAACATTCTTGTTGACTACTTACTTTGAACACAAATGATATATCACCATTCTTGTTGACTACTTACTTTGAACACAAATGATATATCAACATTCTTGTTGACTACTTACTTTGAACACAAATGATATATCAACATTCTTGTTGACTACTTACTTTGAAACCATATGACATATCAACATTCTTGTTGACTACTTACTTTGAACACAAATGATATATCAACATTCTTGTTGACTACTTACTTTGAACCCAAATGATATATCAACATTCTTGTTGACTAACTTACTTTAAACACAAATGATATATCAACATTCTTGTTGACTACTTACTTTGAACACAAATGATATATCAACATTCTTGTTGACTACTTACTTTGAACACAAATGATATATCAATATTCTTGTTGACTACTTACTTTGAACACAAATGATATATCAACATTCTTGTTGACTACTTACTTTGAACACAAATGATATATCAACATTCTTGTTGACTACTTACTTTGAACACAAATGATATATCAACATTCTTTTTGACTACTTACTTTGAACCCAAATGATATATCAACATTCTTATTGACTACTTACTTTGAACACAAATGATATATCAACATTCTTGTTGACTACTTACTTTGAACACAAATGATATATCAACATTCTTGTTGACTACTTACTTTGAACACAAATGATATATCAACATTCTTGTTGACTACTTACTTTGAACACAAATGATATATCAACATTCTTGTTGACTACTTACTTTGAACACAAATGATATATCAACATTCTTGTTGACTACTTACTTTGAACACAAATGATATATCAACATTCTTGTTGACTACTTACTTTGAACACAAATGATATATCAACATTCTTTTTGACTACTTACTTTGAAACCATATGATATATCAACATTCTTGTTGACTACTTACTTTGAACCCAAATGATATATCAACATTCTTGTTGACTACTTACTTTGAACACAAATGATATATCAACATTCTTGTTGACTACTTACTTTGAACACAAATGATATATCAACATTCTTGTTGACTACTTACTTTGAACACAAATGATATATCAACATTCTTGTTGACTACTTACTTTGAACACAAATGATATATCAACATTCTTGTTGACTACTTACTTTGAACACAAATGATATATCAACATTCTTGTTGACTACTTACTTTGAACACAAATGATATATCACCATTCTTGTTGACTACTTACTTTGAACACAAATGATATATCAACATTCTTGTTGACTACTTACTTTGAACACAAATGATATATCAACATTCTTGTTGACTACTTACTTTGAACACAAATGATATATCAACATTCTTGTTGACTACTTACTTTGAACACAAATGATATATCAACATTCTTGTTGACTACTTACTTTGAACACAAATGATATATCAACATTCTTGTTGACTAACTTACTTTGAACACAAATGATATATCAACATTCTTGTTGACTACTTACTTTGAACACAAATGATATATCAACATTCATGTTGACTACTTACTTTGAACACAAATGATATATCAACATTCTTGTTGACTACTTACTTTGAACACAAATGATATATCAACATTCTTGTTGACTACTTACTTTGAACACAAATGATATATCAACATTCTTGTTGACTACTTACTTTGAACACAAATGATATATCAACATTCTTTTTGACTACTTACTTTGAACCCAAATGATATATCAACATTCTTGTTGACTACTTACTTTGAACACAAATGATATATCAACATTCTTGTTGACTACTTACTTTGAACACAAATGATATATCAACATTCTTGTTGACTACTTACTTTGAACACAAATGATATATCAACATTCTTGTTGACTACTTACTTTGAACACAAATGATATATCAACATTCTTGTTGACTACTTACTTTGAACACAAATGATATATCAACATTCTTGTTGACTACTTACTTTGAACACAAATGATATATCAACATTCTTGTTGACTACTTACTTTGAACACAAATGATATATCAACATTCTTGTTGACTACTTACTTTGAAACCATATGATATATCAACATTCTTGTTGACTACTTACTTTGAACCCAAATGATATATCAACATTCTTGGTGACTACTTACTTTGAACACAAATGATATATCAACATTCTTGTTGACTACTTACTTTGAACACAAATGATATATCAACATTCTTGTTGACTACTTACTTTGAACACAAATGATATATCAACATTCTTGTTGACTACTTACTTTAAAACCATATGATATATCAACATTCTTGTTGACTACTTACTTTGAACACAAATGATATATCAACATTCTTGTTGACTACTTACTTTAAACACAAATCATATATCAACATTCTTGTTGACTACTTACTTTGAACACAAATGATATATCAACATTCTTGTTGACTACTTACTTTGAACACAAATGATATATCAACATTCTTGTTGACTACTTACTTTGAACACAAATGATATATCAACATTCTTGTTGACTACTTACTTTGAACACAAATGATATATCAACATTCTTGTTGACTACTTACTTTGAACACAAATGATATATCAACATTCTTGTTGACTACTTACTTTGAACACAAATGATATATCAACATTCTTGTTGACTACTTACTTTGAACACAAATGATATATCAACATTCTTGTTGACTACTTACTTTGAAACCATATGATATATCAACATTCTTGTTGACTACTTACTTTGAACCCAAATGATATATCAACATTCTTGTTGACTACTTACTTTGAACACAAATGATATATCAACATTCTTGTTGACTACTTACTTTGAACACAAATGATATATCAACATTCTTGTTGACTACTTACTTTGAACACAAATGATATATCAACATTCTTGTTGACTACTTACTTTGAAACCATATGATATATCAACATTCTTGTTGACTACTTACTTTGAACCCAAATGATATATCAACATTCTTGTTGACTACTTACTTTGAACACAAATGATATATCAACATTCTTGTTGACTACTTACTTTGAACACAAATCATATATCAACATTCTTGTTGACTACTTACTTTGAACACAAATGATATATCAACATTCTTGTTGACTACTTACTTTGAACACAAATGATATATCAACATTTTTGTTGACTACTTACTTTGAACACAAATGATATATCAACATTCTTGTTGACTACTTACTTTGAACCCAAATGATATATCAACATTCTTGTTTACTACTTACTTTGAACACAAATGATATATCAACATTCTTGTTGACTACTTACTTTGAACACAAATGATATATCAACATTCTTGTTGACTACTTACTTTGAACACAAATGATATATCAACATTCTTGTTGACTACTTACTTTAAACACCAATGATATATCAACATTCTTGTTGACTACTTACTTTGAACCCAATTGATATATCAACATTCTTGTTGACTAACTTACTTTGAACACAAATGATATATCAACATTCTTGTTGACTACTTACTTTGAACACAAATGATATATCAACATTCATGTTTACTTACTTTGAACACAAATGATATATCAACATTCTTGTTGACTACTTACTTTGAACACAATTGATATATCAACATTCTTGTTGACTACTTACTTTGAACACAAATGATATATCAACATTCTTGTTGACTACTTACTTTGAAACCATATGATATATCAACATTCTTGTTGACTACTTACTTTGAACCCAAATGATATATCAACATTCTTGTTGACTACTTACTTTGAACACAAATGATATATCAACATTCTTGTTGACTACTTACTTTGAACACAAAAGATATATCAACATTCTTGTTGACTACTTACTTTGAACACAAATGATATATCAACATTCTTGTTGACTACTTACTTTGAACACAAATGATATATCAACATTCTTGTTGACTACTTACTTTGAACACAAATGATATATCAACATTCTTGTTGACTACTTACTTTGAACACAAATGATATATCAACATTCTTGTTGACTACTTACTTTGAACACAAATGATATATCAACATTTTTCTTGACTACTTACTTTGAACACAAATGATATATCAACATTCTTGTTGACTACTTACTTTGAACCCAAATGATATATCAACATTCTTGTTGACTACTTACTTTGAACACAAATGATATATCAACATTCTTGTTGACTACTTACTTTGAACACAAATGATATATCAACATTCTTGTTGACTACTTACTTTGAACACAAATGATATATCAACATTCTTGTTGTCTACTTACTTTGAACACCAATGATATATCAACATTCTTGTTGACTACTTACTTTGAACCCAAATGATATATCAACATTCTTGTTGACTAACTTACTTTGAAAACAAATGATATATCAACATTCTTGTTGACTACTTACTTTGAACACAAATGATATATCAACATTCATGTTGACTACTTACTTTGAACACAAATGATATATCAACATTCTTGTTGACTACTTACTTTGAACACAAATGATATATCAACATTCTTGTTGACTACTTACTTTGAACACAAATGATATATCAACATTCTTGTTGACTACTTACTTTGAACACACATGATATATCAACATTCTTGTTGACTACTTACTTTGAATACAAATGATATATCAACATTCTTGTTGACTACTTACTTTGAACTCAAATGATATATCAACATTCTTGTTGACTACTTACTTTGAACACAAATGATATATCAACATTCTTGTTGACTACTTACTTTGAACACAAATGATATATCAACATTCTTGTTGACTACTTACTTTGAACCCAAATGATATATCAACATTCTTGTTGACTAACTTACTTTGAACACAAATGATATATCAACATTCATGTTAACTACTTACTTTGAACACAAATGATATATCAACATTCTTGTTGACTACTTACTTTGAACACAAATGATATATCAACATTCTTGTTGACTACTTACTTTGAACACAAATGATATATCAACATTCTTGTTGACTACTTACTTTGAACACAAATGATATATCAACATTCTTGTTGACTTCTTACTTTGAACACAAATGATATATCAACATTCTTGTTGACTACTTACGAACAAACTGTAGAACTTTTCATAAAATGTCATAATCTTGTAATCATTATAACGATTATAATAATTGTATGATGAACTTGTGTTGGCTCATATTCTTACTACACTTTCTCTCTCTCTCTCCCTCTCCCTCTCTCCCTCTCTCTCTCTCTCTCTCTCTCTGTTGTGTGTGTGTGTGTTTTTTATGAGGTTACATTTGTCAAAATATATGATGTTCCCCTGGTTTCCCCTGGTTTGCAAACAAACAAACAATATAGCATACCTAACCTCACATACCTAACATCACACACGTAACATCACATACCTAACATCACACACGTAACATCACATACCTAACACCCCATACCTAACATCACACACCTAACATCACACACCTAACATCCCACACCTAACACCACATACCTAACACCACATACCTACCATCCCATACCTAACATCACACACCTAACATTACACACCTAACATCACACATCTAACATCACACACCTAACATCCCACACCTAACACCACATACCTAACACCACATACCTAACACCACATACCTAACACCACATACCTACCATATCATACCTAAAATCACACCTAACATTACACACCTAACATCACACACCTAACATCACACACCTAACATCACACGCCTAACATCCCACACCTAACATCACACACCTAACATCACACACCTAACATCACACACCTAACATCACACACCTAACATCCTACACCTAACATCCCACACCTAATATCACACACCTAACATCCGACACCTAACACCACACACCTAACACCACACACCTAACACCACACACCTAACACCACACACCTAACACCACACACCTAAGATCAGACACCTAACACTACACACCTAACACCACACACCTAACATCACACACCTAACATCACACACCTAACACCACACACCTAACATCAGACACCTACCATCAGACAGCTAACATCACACACCTAACATGAGACACCTAATACCACACACCTAACACCACACACCCAACATCACACACCTAACATCACACACCTAACACCACACACCTAACATCAGACACCTACCATCAGACAGCTAACATCACACACCTAACATGAGACACCTAATACCACACACCTAACACCACACACCTAACTTCACACACCTAATACCACACACCTAACACCACACACCTAACATCACACACCTAACATCACACACCTAACATCACACACCTAACATCCTACACCTAACGTCCCACACCTAATATCACACACCTAACATCCGACACCTAACACCACACACCTAACACCACACACCTAACACCACACACCTAACACCACACACCTAACACCACACACCTAAGATCAGACACCTAACACTACACACCTAACACCACACACCTAACATCACACACCTAACATCACACACCTAACACCACACACCTAACATCAGACACCTACCATCACACACCTAAGATCACACACCTAACATCACACACCTAACATTACACACCTGATATCTGTTCTATTTAGCCGTTCCATTTCTAGACAAGCTATCCCGAGATGTCTACAGATTCTGTCTGATCTGTGTTTGTCTGATCTGTGTTTGTCTGATCTGTGTTTGTCTGATCTGTGTTTGTCTGATCTGTGTTTGTTTGATCTGTGTTTGTCTGATCTGTGCTTGTGTTTTATCTGTACATATCTGATCTGTACATGTCTGATCTGTACATGTCTGATCTATACATGTCTGATCTGTCCGTGTGTCTATAAATATTCAGCCTGGCCAACAGCATAAAGACGAAGAAGAAGAAGATAGAAGAAGGGGAAGAAGTAAGAATGAGGAGGAGGAGAGAAAGAAGATATAGCAGAAGAAAAAGAAGAAGAAGAATATAACAAGAATAAGTATATTAAAAGGAAAGGATAGAAAAGAAGAACAAGTAGGAAGATAAGATGGATGAAGATAGAATAAGAAGAAGGAAGAAAAAAAGGAAAAATAAGAAGGAAAGGGAAGAAAAAGAGGAAGACGAACAAGACGAAAAAGAAGAAGAAAGAAGAAGAATAAGAAGAAGAAGAAGAAGGAGATAGAGAAAGTGATAAAGAAGAAGCTGAAGATGAAAAGTAAAGTAAAGTAAAGTATCCCATAGCATTACTGCCGTAGGGGTGTGAGGTATTAGCGATCTCACATTTCAAAGGCTCGGCTATATGAGGGAGGTAGCCTTCTTCTCTCCCTCGCCGCTTTTACTTCCCGGACTGAACCGGTACCCATTTAAGGCTGGGTCGACCCGGGAGCCATTGCGGTTTGAAAAAAACATTACAGCCTCAACTGGGGAATGAACCCAGGACCACTCAGATGAGAAGCCAGAGCGCTAACGAAGACGAAAAATAAGGAAACAATAAAAAGGAAAAAATATTAAGAAGGAAGAAAAAGACTAAGAAAAAATAAGACGAAAAAGAAGCAGAAAGAAGAAGAAGAAGAGGAAGAAAAGAAGAAACAGGAGAAGAAGAAGACTTGTACTAAGAGAGCCCATTATGACTAATGCTAACTCATGATTAATCGCCAGCAATTTTTTCATTTAATGGAAAATGGCGAGTGCCAGAAAAGGTTACACGTGCCACGGTTAATATTTGCCGGGTTAAATAATCTGGTAGTTTGTGGGAATCCCATGTTCGTGTCTGGCAGGAAGAATCTTGTATGGTTCCATACAAATTAGAGCTTATTTCTCCTGTCGGTCCCATTGAAGCACAGGGTTTCAACTATAGCTGGTCGCCGTACGAGAGGCCTGTATCCAAGTGTTTACAACGGGCCGTCAAAATGGCTTCGTCTTGTAGAATGTTGTTTTAGCTTCCGCGTGTTGTATGTTGCTGTTGTTTGCTGTTGCTGTCTTCCAAGTTACTCGGCTGTACATTTTTCAGTCTTAACGAAGGTTCTTTGGTAGCGGGTTCCAGTAGCACATCTTACATACCGGAGCGTACGGAACAAGGCGGACCTATATTCTCTAAGTTATAGGTCGACTAAAGGCTTGTCTGCTTAGTTTACAGCTGCCGTGATCGAAGCATTTATCCCCACCAGGCTGCTCTATCCAACCTGTGTCCAACGTGGATGTCTGATGGGGTCTTGGTCAGTATGGTGGACCTGGGGGACCTGCCACTGATGTGAGGTGTGGTCTTGGTCTGTATAGTTCACCTGACACTGATGTGAGGTGTGGTCTAGGTCACTATGGTTCACCTGACACTGATGTGAGGTGTGGTTTTGGTCTGTATGGTTCACCTGCGGGACCTGACACTGATGTGAGGTGTGGTCTAGATCTGTATGGTTCACCTGACACCGATGTGAGGTGTGGTCTTGGTCTGTATGGTTCACCTGACACTGATGTGAGGTGTGGTCTAGGTCACCCTATATATTCGCATCAACATCCATTTGATGTAGACGGGACATTATTCCCATGCCCTATATCGAATGGGGAGACGGTAGGCAAGTCTAAAGCCACAGACAAGTTCTCAATCATCTTCACACCCGAAACTGAAACTCTTAAGACCGAAGCAGAAATGACTCTAGAATACAAAAACCATAAACATGAAAATATCGTAAGATTAACGTATGCATAGTCAGCCATGACTGAAATCCTACAAGAACAATGAACTGAACGAATTGAAGAAAATGTCTCACGCGTTTGAGAAAGAAGTGATACGGTGGATACCATTACACTGGCATATCAAAGAAAACGAGGAGGACGATAGTCTAACCAGATAGAGCAAAGCTGATACAGGAAGATCACCTGGTCAACTATCAAGAAATCAATGTCATAATAAAAGAGCAATACAAGGTAAAGTTTCAGAAAGAACAGCACAAACGCCGACGGATGACGGATACACCAACTATCCAGACAAGAACAAGTTACACTACCTCTCCGAACTGGCCACATAGATTGAGACACCACCTTACACCCAAGAGAGGTACTACCAACTATGCAGACAAGAACAAGTTACACTACCTCTCCGAACTGGCCACATAGATTGAGACACCACCTTACACCCAAGAGAGGTACCACCAGCCTGTGTTAGTGCGGTCTGGCATACATGAAAGCAGCACATGTACTTCAGGACTGATCCTGTCACGCAGATTTGAGAAGAACGTGGCCACACGGACTTCCATCGAGGAAGGACTGTACCCCGGTTTTGAGTCTCTGAAAAGACACCAGAATTTATTGAAGAATCCGGTGACTCAGTCTAAATGAGAAATGATCACAGAAGAAGAAGAAAAAAAAATGATTTTTTTTAAAACGTCTTTCTATCTAAACTTGATATAAGCCATATGCATCCTATAAAAACGGTTGGAACTCTTTCCATATTTCTCGTATAAATGATTGAACTTCAAATCGCAAATCCGGTGAGATTTTAATCAATAATTATATTTTGCATTCGCCTATGACTGATATGGTAAAGGAGTCATAGAATTGGCTAAGCAGAAATGTAACCCAGTTTAATACAGATTTAGGATGATCGATAAAGAGCAATAATCAGTCCATTGGGAACCAATCCCTTGGGTGAGGAATACATCTTTGGGGGTCCAACACGTGACCATTTTGGGACACGATGATAACTACAATAAACAACAGGATGTGTTCAATGAAGGTGGTAATGTTTCCCTCAATCGGTCGTTAGCGACAACAGCATTGTCACTGTGATTACCATACACCAAAAAGGGTATGACATCATTATGTTGTTGGTCCAATTTCTCAGGTCCGTCAAAGAAGGGGAGGGGTGGGGGCGGAGTTGGGGAGAGGGGGTTGCATGGAAGACTTTTAAGGGCGCAGAAATGAATCTCCCATTATCCTATTTTTGTTTGTTGCGCACTGTGCAGGATGCATTTCAATTTTTAAATAGTCTTCTTCTTCTTCTTCTTCTTCTTCTTCTTCTTCTTCTTCTTCTTCTTCTTCTTCTTCTTCTTCTTCTTCTTCTTCTTCTTCTTCTTCGTCTTCTTCTTCTTCTTCTTCTTCTTCTTCTTCTTCTTCTTCTTCTTCTTCTTCTTCCTCTTCTTCTTCTTCTTCTTCTTCTTCTTCTTCTTCTTCTTCTTCTTTCTCTTCTTCTTCTTCCTCTTCTTCTTCTTCTTCTTCTTCTTCTTCATTTTCTTCTTCTTCTTCTTCTTCTTCTTCTTCTTTTTCTTCTTCTTCTTCTTCTTCTTCTTCTTCTTCTCCTTCTTCTTCTTCTTTTTTTTCGACTTCTTCTTCTTCTTCTTCTTCTTCTACTTCTTCTTCTTGTTCTTCTTCTTCTTCTTCTTCTTCTTCTTCTTCTCCTTCTTTTTCTTCTTCTTCGTCAAAGTTCATCCATAAAAGGAGGTTGTGACGTTGTGTCATAGTTTGCAGCGAGGCTGCAATATCTGCTTCTATCATCCCGTCACGTTCGAGCTGGCTTTCTGGAATACTGGATGCATTATGAGAGCTTGCAGCGAAGGCATATCGTATGAGAGTCCACGGTCCAGGTGCAAGGGGTCCACGTCGATGTAAGTCAATCGAGAGCGTCTCTGACAAACTCTGACAAATTCTGTCTGACAAACTCTGACAGTTACACTTAACGACATCACAAGCGCCCCCCCCCCCCCCCCAAGCACCATTTGGAGAAAACAAGTCGCATCCCGCCTCTCTACGACGAGAAACAAGTCGCATCCCGCCTCTCTGCGACGCCTGAGAATAGTAGGACAAAAGAAGACGAAGAAGGGTTTGCCTTCGCACATTGACCACTATTCTGTAAGCCAGACTACACTAATACAGCCTGTTCTCAGGTCCGCCGCTTTGGAGCAGGAATATGATCTTTGTCAGCTGTGGTTTGCTGACCCTGATGCAAAGAGCCAGATGTGAGTAGCTAGATGCTGTCAGCTCATTCCTTGCTGAATCTTCGAACCTGATTGATATTTCTCTGATAATAGAAACAAATCAAATGTATGTCCACGCATCGAGCAGCGGGTGCAGACGAGATAAGCAGGACAACAAGGGGAGACAATGAGGCTTAGTCAAGGGAGGTAGTACGATTAACATTGACACACACACACACGTATAGCTTCAACCAGAAGTGGGAACACCTACTGAGAAGTCTTGTATTGCATTACAGTCTGGTGTGTAAGGTACTACCTTCTTTAGCATGCAGCAAGATTAAAGTAGTTCGCTGACCCTGATGCAAACAGTTAGCTAAGAGTAGCTGACTGCTGTAAGCTCATTCCTTGCTGAACCTTCGACACCGATTTCTATATCCCCGCCGATGGAAACAAATGAAGGCACGACCAGGCATCGACCACCTACTTCAGCACACCAGAGAAGGACTTTCATCGCACTGAGGAATATATGGAAGTCAAAAGAAATTAAAACCACCACCAAAATAACAATCTTCAGCTCCAACGTAATATCTGTTCTATGATATGGCTCTGAAACATGGAGAACAACACAGGTACTTATGGAAAAGGTACAGACTTTCGTAAATGGTTTCCTGCGCAGAATACAAGGGAGGGAATGGTACGACAAGAACACCAGCGTGGAACTGATGTGAAAACTGGACAAATACCAGTGGAGCATGGGAGACAGAGGAGACGATGGATAGGCCACACATAACGGCAACCAGTGGGTAACATTACCAGACAAGCTCTGTTCTGGAATCCCCAGAGCAAGAGAAGTAGATTAAGACCAAGACAGTAATGGAAGAGGGAACTTGAAGCAAATGTAAACCCAGAAAACATGATGTGGACAGAATTGGTTCAGATGGCTCATGATAGGAGGACTTGGTGAGTATTTGTTGATGACCTATGCTCCACATGGACACAGGAAGAGAACATGTTTTTGATTGAAAATATCAGTAGTAACAACAAAAACAACAACTACAGCAGCTACAATTAAAGGAGCCACAACAACTTCAGCAACTGCAACGTCAGGGACCACAACTACAACAACAACAACAACTTCAGCAACTACAACTACAGGTGCCAAAACAAGCACAACAACTAGAGCAACTACAACTACATGAGCCACACCTACAACAACAACAACTACAACAATAACTACACATACAACTACATTAGCCACACCTATAATAGAAATTACAACTACATGAGCCACACATACAACAGCAACTACAACAATAACTACAACTACAGAAGCCACAACTATAACAGAAACTACAACAATAACTACAACTACAGAAGCCACAACTATAACAGCAACTACAACAACAACTACAACAACAACAACTACAACTACAGCTACATTAGCCACACCTATAACAGAAACTACAACTACAAGAGCCACACCTACAACAGCAACTTCAACAATAACTACAACTACAATTACATTAGCCACATCTAAAACATTAACTACAACGACAACTGCAACTACAGAAGCCACAACTACAACGGTAACATAACAACGACAACTACAGCAACTACAACTACAGGAGCCACAACTACAACTAAAACAATAACTGCAACATCAACACGTCCAGGAACGACAACTAAAACAGTTTTACAACCTACACAGCAAGCAGACGAGATACCAAAATGAGCCACCACGGCGCCTCTTTGAGACGGGTGCGTTCTGCTACAAGAAAGACAAGAGTTTAGCCAACTAGATGATGTATGATGGAAATATATTTATCTTTACAACTGTAAAAGCATGGACCGAAGTATTTGATGTATGATGGAAATGTATTAATCTTTACAACTGTAAAAACATGGACCGAAGTCAACCCGATCCAGTGCTGGGGACCAGCTGGGTTATCTTTTTTTTCTTTTTTACCTATTCATAGTTTATTCCATGATTTGTTAGTTGTTCTTATGTGTAATTGATTTGTCCCTGATGAAGAGCTATCGGTCGTAACGTAGATGCCGTTCTTGTTCTGGTTCTAACATGGGATCAGAACAATATTTATTTATTGTTTATACTATTTATTGTAATTCTCAGAACCTCCGCAACATGACCCTATTTTTATATTGTGTTTAAGCGTGATGTCGCTGCCTCTTTCCGAGGACTGAAAGACCATCTAACCCCTCGACCACCCTTTGCCCGGACTAACATAAAGATAAGGACAACAAACACATGTGAATATATACATTTTTTGTCGACCTATATGTATTGTTATCGATGTTTACTTTTCAGAGGGAGTCTGGTGATTGTAGTCTTTGAGACCTTTGACGTAACGTTTGATTGGATGTTGTAATCAGAGACCTCGAGGAACATTTGATTGGATGTTGTAATCAGAGACCTCGAGGAACATTTGATTGATTGGATGTTGTAATCAGAGACCTCGAGGAACATTTGATTGGATGTTGTGATCAGAGACCTCGGGGAACATTTGATTGAATGTTGTAATCAGAGACCTCGAGGAACATTTAATTATATGTTGTAATCAGAGACCTCGAGGAACATTTGATTGGATGTTGAAATCAGAGACCTCGAGGAACATTTAATTATATGTTGTAATCAGAGACCTCGAGGAACATTTGATTGGATGTAATCAGAGACCTCGAGGAACATTTGATTGATTGGATGTTGTAATCAGAGACCTCGAGGAACATTTGATTGGATGTTGTAATCAGAGACCTCGAGGAACATTTGATTGGATGTTGTAATCAGAGACCTCGAGGAACATTTGATTGGATGTTGTAATCAGAGACCTCGAGGAACATTTGATTGGATGTTGTGAAGGAGCATACCCAGGAGGATACAATGCCTTGTCGTAGAGCGAGGAACGACAATTTCAGCTGGGTTTTGTGTCAGGGAAGACCAGGTCCTTAGCCTTGGTTGGCGGCTGGTCTAGGAGTGACGCCCCAAAAGGCGAACTGATAGATCATTGCTCTGCTGATCCGACAGCTTCTGCAGCTTACCTTGTTCCAAATGTATTGGTATCACCTTTCCCTTGGAGAAAACAAGGAGGCCGAGAGAGGGACCTTACTGCATGAGCAACACATGGTCTCTATATGTCTGCCAGGGCTTCGTGCTAATAGCACAATTACTATCGTCTGACAAGACGAAAGAGCCAATGATGATGGTGTAGTCTTTGAGACCTTGGACGTACCATTTGGTTGGATGTTGTAGTCTGAGACCACGAGGAACATTTGATTGGATGTTGCGGTTTTTGAGACCTCAAGGAACATTTGATTGGATGTTATAGTATTTGAGGCCTTGGACGTACCGTTTGGTTGGATGTTGTATAGGCACATGTTTTGGGAAGCTGTATAGATCTCTAGTTCTTGAGTGGAAGAATATTCACCTGAATCTTTTGATGGGTACAACGTCGCAGACAAATACATTATTGAAAATACAAGAGATGGACAATTGTATTTTAGAAAGAGGGTGAAATACTTCAGTGCTAATTTATGTTTCGTCGTTTCATTTCAACACAAAGGTTGTGTACAGCAGTGGGTCTCAAACCATATTCAAATACCTACAGCCTGACCGACATCACAGTGTGAGATAAGGTTTTAATACGAACATGGGATACTAAATTTCAATATGTGAGATGACGTTTTAATACGAACATAGAGAACTAAGTTCCAATATGTGAGATGACGTTTCAATACGAACACAGAGAACTAAGTTCTAATATATGTATAACAAAAGCTATAGTAACAACACAAAGATGTGACGTCGATTTGATGCAATCAAAGATGTAAGAAGACAAGGGAAAGGTGGGGGTGCTGTGGAGCCTTCATGGCAAAACATGAAAGATATATTTGATAAATAAGGAGCAAGGTCTGACAATCTAATTATACTTTCGCCCAGATAGAAAATAACTAGTTAATAGAAACATTCAGGATAATTATAGTGATGCAGGGTAGCGGCATTTTCTTCATTCTGCTGGTGTGCGGTCTTTTCGTCTAAATATTGGGTACAAGATGTTGGGCAGTGAATGAGCTGCAGCGGCCAGAGAACCATAGCTGACTGCTAGCGTCAGGGCCAGAAAACCATAGCTGACTGCTAGCGTCAGGGCCAGAGAACCATAACTGACTGCTAGCGTCAGGGACAGAAAACCATATCTGACTGCTAGCGTCAGGGCCAGAGAACCAAGACGCCTCTACACATCCACGCGTTTGAGCCTGGATAACAGGCTGCGACAGAGCAGACTAGCTAAGGAGAAGACATCGAAGAGGCAAGGCTAACCCGGTACTCAAAATATGTCTCCTGCCAAAGAAGGATGTGTTGGGCGGAAAGGTGCGAATATCGCAGTCGAGCTGTGAACTCTCGACACAACGCATTCCGTATTCCGGACCACATTCTGATACTGACAAAACTCTGTTCGGGGCTTGGTAGCGGGAGATTGAGAACGTTCAGGGCTTGGTAGCGGGAGATTGAGAACGTTCAGGGCTTGGTAACGGAAGATTAAGAACGAACGTATAAGAGGACGAAGAAGTCTAAACATTGTCTTCATACAGTATCTGTGAGGCCCCCCAGCACTTTTTTTCATGAAACAATTGTGCGGCCCTTGAGCGCTCGGAACTGTCATTATGACATGAAACTAGTGTTCTTCATCAGCGTCGACAATGTCTTCACACAGCTGTTGTGTCAAGAAATGTGTGCGGCCCTTTAACATCGACAACATCTTCGTTCAGCATTTGTTCTAGCCATGCAGTCTCGCATTATTTTTGTGAGAGAACTGCACCGTAAAATGTGTGCGGCCTGCAGTCATTAGAATTATTCACATGCAGCACTTGTGCAATGAACCCTGTGCGGCCCTTCACTCCTCTGCACTCTTTTCATGTAGCCCTTGTGCGGCCCACACGTTGGTGTCAGTTTGAGACACGTCTTACAATAACAACCAGACCGATGAACGCGTCTTGTCTTGTTGGTGACACGTAAGCGTTAAAACTCTCGCCTTTCTATCCAGTCGACCTAGCTGTAAATGGGTACCCGGCGTAATAGTTGGGGAAGTTATAAACAGAAAGGAAGAGAACTGGCCACTCCATAGGCCGCGGCGTAGTCTATGAAGAGTTTCTCTTCATCCCTGACGGAAATGGTTGCCATTGGACCCACCTTTTACCTGTACCTGTGTTGTTCGTCCATGGTAATTGATGAGGACCACTTTGTCAGCATTCTCTGTTCACATACTGTATTCTTCTTTTTCTTCTTCTTCTTCTTCGTAAGCTGTCAGACGTCAACCTGTATTTTTTCAAAGAAAGCAGCTGTCATCCTGAGGCTGTCGCCACTGCCATAGAGCTTGTCTAGTGTTGCCACTGGTGATGGTCACATGTGCTTTCTGTTGTGGCCTGTGCGGAGTCTGAAGACCACGACCTGCTCTCTTTTGTTCAACTGGTAATAGGCATCCTTTTTTGTGTAGCCAGTATGTTCTGTTTCCCATTTGGCCACGTATCTGGCCCTAATAAGCCTTTTGGACTCTTCGTAGGTCACACTAGAATCTGGTTGTGGTAGTCTTGCACCTTCTTTTGCCAGTCTGTCTGCCTCCTCTTTGCCTTGGATGTTACAGTGAGATGGAACCCACTGCACCACTACTCTTTTTGGTGCGGACTGCTGGCATAGTTGACAGAGTATTGCTCTTAAATCATTAAGTTCAGTATTTTTCTGGCTTTTTAGTGCTATAACTACGGCCAGGGCATCTGTAAACAGGACTATATGGCTTTCATTGCTTTCGCCTGTGAGCATTGCTTCTACTGCAGGCCTCAGTGCCTCAACCTCCCCTCTGAAATTGCTTGAGTATTTTCCAGTTGCCACTGACAGTGTTATTTTTCTACCATTTGTTAGGCTCAGGAATACCCTTGCCCCTCCGTTCTGTGTTGTGTTTGTTACAGAACCGTCGGTGTATGCATGGGTCCAGTCCATGCTTGGGTAGTTTTTCGTAATGTACCTCAGGGTTATGTCTCTTCTTTCTTTTTTCCATCTGGCTGTTCATGTTTCCAATACCTGGTATATTTTCTACCACCTCCGGAATGATATGCTTCTTCCAGGTGAGTTTGCGTACAGTAGGAATGGGCTTTGGTGTTGTCATGGTGTTCATGGGGTCTTCGCTCATCTTTGCTTTGTCTATTTCTGCAAAGTTTCTCCGCTTTAGTTTCCCATTTCCAAATGTATTTAGTCTCTGATGCATTGGATGGTCTGTCAGTCTTCTGAGTTTCTCTGCTTGCTGTTGGGCTCTGCAGTCTCTTCTGGTGGTCATGGATTGCAGATTTGTAATCTTTTCAAGTTCTACAATTGGCGTTGACTTCATGCCTCCTGTTATAACTCTCATGGCTTGGTTTTGAAGTTTGCTAATTTTATCAAAGTTTGCCTTTGCTACTGTTGTCCATGCCGCAATGCCATATTCCAGAACTGGTCTCACTCTTCCAGTGCACAGTTCCTTTAGTATTCTTTCGTCTGCTACCCAGCTTGTGCCAGCACGTTTCCTCATGATTGCCATTCATTATCTGGCTGTCATTCGGTTTCTCTCGATCTGACTTTTCCATGTCATGCGCCGATCAAATGTGACTCCCAGGTAGTTTGGGTAGTCGTTTGGCTGCAGGTATTTGCCGTTAAGACTTATTTTGGTGTTCTGTTGTTAATTTGATAACGAGAATATCGTACATGTTGTTTTTTTTCATCGTTTATTTTGACCAGCCATGAGTTCGCCCACTCCTCCAACGATGTTAGGGCCTGCTGCATCCGATTGTTTGCTACGGTGAGATTTTTTTCAGAGGTACACCCAGCCAGATCGTCTACAGACATGGAGCTGTGGAATCTTCTTGGTATATTCTCTGTGATGATGTTTATATACAGCAGGAAAAGTGTGGGTGACAGTAACCTTGAGGTACTCCTTGCACGTGTCACCTTTATGCTCATCTGCCATTGTACTTGAACTCTGGCTGTTCTGTTTTTGAGGTAGTGGCTGATCCATCTGTACATTTTTCCAGATACTTCACTTCTTCGTAGCTTGCTTCGTTGTTGTGGGATTAATATGTGTTTTTCTTCCAGGTGCCACATCAGTCTGGTATTTATCATACGCTCCATCAGTGTGCCTACACGGCTCAGTAGACTGATGGGCCTGTATCAATTTGGATCTGTTCTATCTTTTTCTTTCTTTGGTACTGGTATAAGTACGGCATCTTTCCATGCCTGCGGTACAATTTCCCTTTTCCAGCTTTGGTTCAGGACTGATAGTAACTTCCTCTTTGCTGTTTGGCCCAACCCCATCAGCATTTCATTTGTTACCCCATCTTTACCGGGTGATTTCTATTTCTTTCAAGTTTTCATGGCCTCATCCATTTAATTCATTGTTAGTTTTGCCATCATGTGCTCCTCTGGTGCCATCTTGATGTTGTCGTGGCTCTATTGTTCTTTACTAATGTCTGTATACCTGTCTGTAGGGATATCAATGTGGTTTGCTCTGGCATAATGTTCTATAAAGGCGTTTGCTGCTTTTTTCTGGTAAACATGTTGTCGCCCTGCTTCATGGTAATTTGTTTATTTGATGGAGTTTCGTCATTAATGGCTCTGACTTAATTCTATAGTTTGTTCCTTTCTTTGTCTAAATTGAGGCTTTCTGTTTTTTTTTTCCAGCTTTCTCTTGTTATTTGGTTTAGTGTTCTTTTGTATTTCGCAGTGATAGCCTTGAGGGCGATATTGGCTTCCATGGATTGCTCTATCTCTGCCATGTTCCTGGCCTTTGAGACTTCATCCTCCGCTTTCTGCAGTTCATGATTCCAATATGGCTTGTTGTTTTTCCTTGCCCCTCTTGGGATGATTTCGGTGGCTGCTTGCAGTATTGCTTTGCTTAGGCTTTCCACCATAGATTTCATATTGTTATTTCGTGTTGATGGTTTCACACAGTCCATCTGTCAGCATTGCAAATCTGTCCCAGTCGGCTCGTCTGTAGTTCCAACGTGGCAGCGGTTTTATTTCCTGGGGGCCTACTTCCATATCAATGTCTAGCCTAATTGGCCTGTGATCGCTACCTGCCAGTTGGTCGAGCTCCTGACGATTTATTTTGTGGTGAATATCCCCGAGGAGAAGGCCAAGTCTGGGGTGGAAGTGGTATGCCATGTTCTAGAATAGAACCTATTGATAAGATAGAGATTTTTGTCAATCTCCCAGTCTTCCACTTCATCACCTCTGTTGTCTGTGTCCGAATATCCCTATCTCTCATAGTAACTATTGAAGTCTCCAACCACTAGGCAGCTGGAGTCCTTGATATCCATACTCGAGAGCGACAGGTCTTTGTTGGGTGGGCCATACAAGTTGAATATACGGGTTTTCGTTTCCTGTGTCATTATGTCAACTTTCACAATTTCTGCTTGTCCCGTGTGATTGACAGATACTGCGCTACTTGGTATGCAGTTACGTGTCAGTATCAGAACCCCTCCTTTGTGACCTTCTCTATCAAGACGGAAGGTCTGATATCCTCTGATTGAGAATCTGTGTTTCTTGTTGAGGTGCGTTTCTTGGATACATGCCACGTCAATCTTACCTTCTTACAGGCGATTTGTTAGGGAAAGCTTTTTCTTAAGGACTTCCTCCGCGTTCCACTGGCATACTGCATTCTAAGATGGCTAAAGCCTATGAGAGCCTCGAATTGTCTGTTGCACTTTGTTCAGGAAAATAAGACACCTCCTTCTACATGGGTTGAAGAAAGGTTGATGTGAGTTGACTTGCGGAGCGGTCGTCTCTGGATAGCCTTATCTATGCTTGATGCCTCGTGTCTCTGGATGGCCTCATCTATTCTTGACGCCTCGTGTCTCTGGATGGCCTCACCTATTTTTGATTCCTCATGTCTCTGGATGGCCTCATCTATTCTTGATGCCTCATGTCTCTGGATTGCCTCATGTGTTCTTGATGCCTCATGTCTCTGAAGACCTTCCCTAATACAGCCACCCCAGTCTGCACGATTGGTGGCGATTCTTTCCCAGTCAACGTGGTTTATACCTCACTGGAGCAGTTATCTCTTTAGTGTGTCCTTGTTATTTTTTCGCTGCCCTCTGTTTGCCATCATGCCATTTTGCAGTTCGCGAAAGAGCAGCTGTTTATTTATTTGTACCGTTCTGCCAAGTGTCCCACTGCGATCTGACGTTGTTAACTGGGGAAAGGCATACGTGTATTCCCTACGCACTCTGGGTAGAAGAATTGCCCTTATATAACCAAAATAGCTACGTCCTTGATAAAGAAGGACATTCATTGAGAAGAAGACAGAAACCATACAGAGAAGCAGAGGGAAACGGTAATGTTAGCAAAGAGCATCAAGCTTAGATACTTTACCTGTTCTAATGCCAAGTTTACCGTGCCAATTCTTGGTCATCAAGATGAAAGAATGCGGACTGGTTTCCAAGGAATCTGCTGGACTCTACGTATCTAAAACATGAGAATAAGGATTGTTCAGATCTGAGCAGGGGTGTTTCTGCGATTAATTCCTTAGCCATGGCGATACAGACAGGCAGATGGCGGGAGAAGGAGAGAGAGAGAGAGAGAGAGAGAGAGAGAGAGAGTGAGCCAGAGTGATGAGTTCACCTTAATACTTCTTCCATAGATTTGTTCAGTATAATTGATACCATTTCAAAACCACAGTACGTTGATAAAGAAAGGTGCGACAGGTTGCCTACTTGGCGATGTTAAAGCCATATTTCATAGATGTGTCAATTTACGTATGGTTGACATCAGAGGTTAGCAGCGTTTGTTTCTGTGGCTGTGTGCTTGTATGTATGTCTGTGTGTCTGTGTGTATGTGTGTGTGTGTGGGTGCGTGCGTGTTTCAGTGCGTGCTTGTATGCGTGCGTATGTGTGTGTATGTGTGTGTGTATGTGTGTGTGTGTGTGTATATATGTATGTGTGTGGGTGTCTGCGATATATCGCAAAAACTTATTTTCAATTTTAGATCTTTTACTAATAATTGCTACATGTAAAAACTCCAGTGATTCCAGAAATAATCCGAATGTACTTTATTGTATCAAGCAAACGAAAACCAAAC
>JAVGWX010000006.1:6062051-6121053 GCA_036924085.1 Ariolimax columbianus
ATCTATATCTTGTAACGACTCTCCCTCCAGTATGAGTTGTTCTTTATTAATATTACTAAGATTAACAAGTTGGGTAGAGTTAAAATTTTGCTCACAAAAACGAATTGTCCTTCGTGTTTGTTAAGACAGGTAAAAAATAATAATATAATTACAAATGTAATACAATGTAATATAATGTAATACAAATGTAATACAATGTAAAACAATGTAATAAGATGTAATACAATGTAATACAAATGTAAAAGAATGTAATGCAATGGAATAAAATGTAATACAAATGTAGTAGAATGTAAGACAATGTAATAAAATGCAATATAATGTTATGGAATGTAATACAAATTTAATAGAATGTAATACAAATGTAATAGCATGTAATACAGTGTAATAGAATGTGATAGAATGTAATACAATGTAATACAAATTAGGAAGATTGAACGGTAAGCTGCTTCATCAGACTGTTTCTAGTATTACCTGATCCACAGAGTCTCCAAAACAGGACACACAGAAACAAGTGTGAGTGAAGTTTTTAAAAAAAAATATCAAACTGACACGAATGTGACTTTTTCCAATAACCCATTTTTAGGCCCATCAAGAATAGAAATATAGCCCAGCTATGCCCCGTGGTAGAAGATTGTCTCCATCAAGTTAAGTGTTGACTTTCTTCTACGAGAGAGATGCTTCCCGCAGTCTGTCAAACGTGTCTTAATTTTGAATAAGGCTCCAGGCGCCATCTTCCCCAGTATTTCCGTTTCTACAACAAACAAAATGGAGGTCATGAAATAGGAATACACATAGAATAACTTTGGACAAGTTGCCAGAAGAAAATTCTTTAATGAAGGTGTTTCACTTGCAACAGGGGCTGACCAAGCTGTTTAGGAGCCAGGAGTCAAAATGAAGAATTCACGTCAAGTGCTGGATGAATATGGTACACCGAGACGAGGGAAATTATGCGAGTAAATATGTCACTGGTCGTAAAATGTAAGGGCCTTGCAACATATCTAGGTGCCATGGCGACCTGGCGTTTGGTATTTATCGTGCCATATCATACAGGGAAGTCCCCAGCTTTAGGCTGTCGATCGTTAGAATGACGTCAACAAAGAGTTCCTCAACTTTGTCCTGGCACGTCCACAGACTAAAGTAAAGATGTTGCCTCATTGTTAGCCAGATCAGACGGGATAGCAAGAAATAGCAACTCTGTAATATGCAAGGCATGTCGTAAAAGGTGACTAACGAGGGTTATACATGGAACTAGCTAACCACCCTGTGGAAATTGTATGCCATGCACACTTCATCAGATATGTACTAGTCGCGGACCAATAATCCACAGAAAGCCCACGATGTTTTCATTGATTGACTAAAGCAATAATGTTGGAGAGAAGAAATTTCCCTCTATTGTGTATCGTCAGCTACTAAAAATCAAACAGAATGCAGCCACATATGCTCTGTGCTTGTGTGAGAATCAGGGAAGAAACTGATCAGGGAAATTAAAATGTTTCAGAACTTTCCTGAATCGGCCGGAGTGTTCAAAGGTTTTACACTTGACAATCTGTGTGTTACTGGCTGGACTGGTCTATTTAAAGGTTTACACTTAACAATCTGCGTGTTACTGGGTTTGCTGGTGTGTTTAAAGGTTTTACACTTGACAATCTGTGTGTTACTGGCTGGACTGGTGTGTTCAAAGGACTTACGCCTGACAATCTGTGTGTTACTGGCTGGACCGATGTGTTCAAATGATTTATGCCTGACAATCTGTGTGTTTCTGGGTAGACCGGTGTGTGCTGAGAATTTGGACAGTTCACGTTTTCTATGCTATGATGATTGATAAAACATTGAAGGTTTTTCAGATTAATTTTGCTTGTTATTGTGTGAGAACTTGTTTGATTTCTTTTTCAAAATGAAGTGTTACACGAGTGGAACTGGAGCTGATAAGAATATGTCACTGTAACATTCCAAGCGTGTCGTAAAAGGCGACTGAGCATGATTGTGCATGAGGTTAGCACCCTCATCATGTAAACTTATTGCTGCAAAGACTCTCCAATAGCCAACTGCTGTAGTGGTTCACCATTCCTTTGAGCCAGTCAACCCTGAGGTGTGTGCCTTTAGATCTGATGTGACCAGTCTAGATGTTTGCATTCCCCACTTACTAGACAAGGATGCTGCTTTCCATCTCAAGCTGTTGCCTCTGTGTGAAAGAAGGTATACTGGTTCTCTAGACCGACACAACAATTGTTACTAAGTGAGCAAGCTACTACATCGTCTTCTTCTTCTTCTTCTTCTTCTTCTTCTTCTTCTTTTTCTTCTTCTTCTTCTTCTTCATCATCTTCTTCTTCTTCTTCATCTTCTTCATCTTCTTCTTCTTCTTCTTCTTCTTCTTCTTCTTCTTCTTCTTCTCTTATTTTCTTTTTCTTAGCCTCTTCGGTGTTCATCCTGAAAAGGTACGTTGTGATATATCGTAGTTTAATGCGAGGCTGCAATATTTGCGCTTTTTTGCTGGACACATCCGGTTTCAGCACGGTATTTTTGGGACCAGGTATGCCATCACTCTTCTATCCCTGCTCTCTCATACAGGCTGCGGGGATGCAGTCTGTTTTCAGGACAGTCGCTTGGAGGTGGAATATTCGCCCGAAATGCTTATAATTCCTGGCCCTTGTACATGAGTAGTGAAGAGAGTAATAGTTCCGTTAACACGCCTGAGTAGACATTGGGAACGGTGTTAGACCCATATTTGTCTGGACCAGCGAGGGACGATGTGGTGGTGAACATCTCGGTGGTCGCCTTTACTGGACCAGATTACCCTGGCACCACATTTAAAGGCTTGGTCAACCTTGGAATCGTTTCGCTTTCGGAAAAATTCCGCAGCAACTGGGGACCGAACCCCGATCCCTCGGCTGAGAAGCCAGTGGACTAACTACTGCTCTACTCGTCAGTTATAGTAGCTGAATGCTGCCAGACGATTTAAGCAGACACATATAGTTCGCTGAATGCTGCCAGGCGATTTAAGCAGACACATATAGTTCGCTGAATGCTGCCAGACGATTTAAGCAGACACATATAGTTCGCTGAATGCTGCCAGACGATTTAAGCAGACACATATAGTTCGCTGAATGCTGCCAGACGATTTAAGCAGACACATATAGTTCGCTGAATGCTGCCAGACGATTCCCTGCTACGTCTACACCTCTCTTCAATGGGCTTATAAGGTCTAAGCTGAAACAAAAGTAGTAACCATTGCTTCTGGTTCAGCTTATTTTAAAACACCTACCACAAATATTGCTGCTACTGTAACCACATAGTTCACCACCTCATCCGCTAACACTACAACCGATATACCTGCCATTACGGTATCCAACCATCACCAATCTTCGTATCTCTTATCGGGATCAAGACGCTGAGCAGCGCAAGAACTGCAGTGGTCAGCCACCCATAGCTGACTGCTAGCGTCAGGGCCAGCGAACCATAGCAACCAAGACCCTTCTACACCTCCACGCGGTGACCCTAGATAACAGGCTGCATCAGGGCAGACTGGCTAAGGAGAAGGGATCGAAGAGGGAATGCTAACCCGGTACTCAAAAAATGCTTGCTGAAGTCGGATGTGTTAGACCGAAAGGTGCAAATATCGCAGCCAAGCTGTAAACTACGACACAACGCATTCCGTTCTCTGGACTACATTCTGCTACTTAAGCCCTTTCAGTGTTTGGTAGTGGGAGATTGAGAACGAAGAAGAAGAAGAAGAAGAAGAAGTATCTCTTATCACTGTCCGTAATCGCCCACGGTACCTTTCTGTATCAAAACGTGTCGCTTGCATTTCTCTGTTTTATTTCTTTTATTCCCTCTCGTTATAATTGACCTGAGAAACCATAATAACAACCAACTGGCAATCTTGAATGCCAAAACACAATTTCTACAGAGTAAAATTCAGCATATTCCTACATACTGTAAGATAAAAGGAAATCAGAAGGCAGATAGACTAGCCTAAGAGGGCTCCATTCAAAACGTATACAGAGGACATAGATACACATGCAGAAATATATACAATGATAAAAATGAACATCACAGACAAATAGCACTGAAGACATGCAGAATCTTCTTCTTCCTCTTCTTCTTCGTTCGTTCTCAATCTCCCACTACCAAACACTGAAAGGGCCTAAGTAGCAGAATGTAGTCCAGAGAACGGAATGCGTTGTGTCGTAGTTTACAGTTTGGCTGCGATATTTGTACCTTTCGGTCCAACACATCCTACTTCAGCAAGCATTTTTTGAGTACCGGGTTAGCATTCCCTCTTCAATTCCTTCTCCTTAGCCAGTTTGCCCTACTGCAGCCTGTTATTCAGGATCACCGCGTGGAGGTGTAGAAGGGTCTTGGCAGCTATGGTTCGCTGGCCCTGACGCTAGCAGTCAGCTATGGGTCGCTGACCACTGCAGCTCATGCGCTGCTCAGCTCTGGTTCTCTGGCCCTGACGCTAGCAGTCAGCTATGGGTCGCTGACCACTGCAGCTCATGCGCTGCTCAGCTCTGGTTCGCTGGCCCTGACGCTAGCAGTCAGCTATGGGTCGCTGACCACTGCAGCTCATGCGCTGCTCAGCTCTGGTTCTCTGGCCCTGACGCTAGCAGTCAGCTATGGGTCGCTGACCACTGCAGCTCATGCGCTGCTCAGCTCTGGTTCGCTGGCCCTGACGCTAGCAGTCAGCTATGGGTCGCTGACCACTGCAGCTCATGCGCTGCTCAGCTCTGGTTCGCTGGCCCTGACGCTAGCAGTCAGCTATGGGTCGCTGACCACTGCAGCTCATGCGCTGCTCAGCTCTGGTTCTCTGGCCCTGACGCTAGCAGTCAGCTATGGGTCGCTGACCACAGCAGCTCATGCGCTGCTCAGCATCGATCCCACGCAGACTCTGATATCGCAGCAGCATACAACTTCTTGTAAAGAAGAGATCAAGTGGCAACATTCCCTATGCCAACTGAAGACTGAAAAATCATCTGTTCAACGAATTAAACATGTGGCACACAGACAAGTACCGAATTAGAGAGAACAAACAAACAATACAACCGGTTCTCCAAGTTTGCCAGCTCAACCAGACGAACAGAGTAACAGAACGGCCTTACCCAATTGTAGAATTAACTGATGGCTATCTACGGGGGGACATAGATATGATAAGCTGATGGCTATCTACGGGGGACATAGATATGATAAACTGATGGCTATCTACGGGGGACATAGATATGATAAACTGATGGCTAGCTACGGAGGACATAGAAATGATAAACTGATGGCCAGCTACGGGGGACATAGATATGAAAAACTGATGGCTAGCTACGGCGGACATAGAAACGATAAACTGATGGCTAGCTACGGGGGACATAGAAATGATTATCAAAGCGCTGACAGCGATGAGGAAAAAGAGGTTGCTAGACAAAGACATCCCAAACTGTCTCACGCATGTCTACGTTGTTGAAGATGATTTTAGAAGAGATTGCTAGACCTTGTAGAGGTTGTGTTTGTGCCTCTTCCAAAACCACACTATTAGCTGCCTTTGTGTCTGTGGCCTCCACAAGAACCACACTATTAGCTGCCTTTGTGTCTGTGGCCTCCACGAGAACCACGCTATTAGCTGCCTTTGTGTCTGCGCCTCTTACGAAACCATGCTATTAGCTGCCTTTGTGTCTGTGGCCTCCTCAAGAACCACGCTATTAGCTGTCTTTGTGTCTGTGGCCTCCTCAAGAACCACGCTATTAGCTGTCTTTGTGTCTGTGGCCTCCTCAAGAACCACGCTATTAGCTGTCTTTGTGTCTGTGGCCTCCTCAAGAACCACGCCATTAGCTGTCTTTACAGTCCATGGAATCCTTTACATTTTCTGTAAAACCACATTTCCGTTACCACTAATAATCCTTACCTTGCCTGCTGATTGTCCATGACCCGCTGCCGTATGCCAGTACTGGATCCACTTAGCGTTCAACAACTCTCGTCCCATTGATAGGGTTTTGATGCACAAGATTCCCTGTGAAACTCTGGAGGACTGATTTTGCCTGAGCTTTCTGTCTATCGTTTCATTTCTGAATCTCTCATCACATCTTATGGGGGTTCCTAAGCATTGAAATGACTATGTGTATTAGTTCATGTCTGTTCACCTTTGTGTATTAGTTCATGTCTGTTTACCTTTGTGTATTAGTTCATGTCTATTCACCTTTGTGTATTAGTTCATGTACGTTCACCTTTATACAGCAAATTGTAGAGATTTATATTCCTAAGTTACTGCCATTACTTTTAAATTCTTTTTGATTTAATCTCAGACCTTCATTTTCGCTTTGAAGAGCTACCATGGTGACCAGTTCTTGTAAATTTCACACATTCGGACTATCAACACAGCGTCATTAACGCAAGACGAATTGTTTATCTTTTATCCTACCAACACAGTATCATCAGCGTAAAGCAAGTTGTTTATCTTTTATCCTACCAACACAGTATCATCAGCGTAAAGCAAATTGTTTATCCTCTGTCCTACCAACACAGTATCATCAGCGTAAAGCAAGTTGTTTATCTTCTGTCCTACGAACACAGTATCATCAGCGTGAAGCATATTGTTTATCCTCTGTCCTACCAACACAGTATCATCAGCGTAAAGCAAGTTGTTTATCTTCTGTCCTACCAACACAGTATCATCAGCGTAAAGCAAATTGTTTATCCTCTGTCCTACCAACACAGTATCATCAGCGTAAAGCAAGTTGTTTATCTTCTGTCCATCAATTGCTATTCCTGCCATTGTCTCTATGGGTCGCAAGATACAATCGTTGAACAGAGAAAACAGGTCGGCGGACAGCACACATCCCCTCCTCACTTCCTTTGTTATTTGCCCAAAGTTATATATTCGTACAGCTGCACTCCCAGTATGTTCAGAATCATTCGCATGTCATTGCCAATGGCATGCAGCTCTTCCAGATGTATTAAACTGGTTAAATATTGGAAAAACCAAGGTCAAGATCTAGTAGACAGTGCAGTGTTGTCGGAGCTTAACAGGTGAGAAAATAATATCAAACCTGAAACCTGCCAGGCGTGACGACTAAGGATGTTGGAGAGTGGGGCTGGCTACTCTATCCTGCAACACTTTCAGCCAAAAGAAAGACCAGAGAAGACAACTAAACGACACCACCTCCATCACGTCCCTCCCCCCCCCTCCCCCCACCACAGTAGAAGTGGAGCAATAAAGACAAGTCAGGACTACAGTCAGCATTGGTCAGTTTAGGTATGGCATAGGAGAGCACTGCTCATCTAGAATCGTCAATTCTTGCACCAGACACCAGATTTAATTCATTTGTGTTTCTTCTTCTTCTTCTTCGTCTTCATTTTTTTCTTCTTCTTCCTTCTTCTTGTTCTTCTTCTTGTTCTTCTTGTTCTTGTTCTTGTTCTTGTTCTTCTTCTTCTTCTTCTTCTTCTTCTTCTTCTTCTTTTTCCTTCTTTTGTTCTTCTTATTTTTCTTCCTCCTTCTTCTTGTTCTTTTTCTTCTTTTCTCTTTCTTCTTCTTCTTCTTCTTCTTCTTCTTCCTCTTCATATTCTTTTCTTTCTTCTTCTTCGTCGTCGTTCTCTTCTCCTTTTTCTTCTCCAACTACCCCTCGCCAATGTTTAATAGCTTTGTGCGAAGGTTCCTCACCGTAGACTAGTGACCAGAATACAGCTATCTAAGCATATCAGTTTTGCATAATATGTCCGACTATCTTTCCTGCATGACCGGACATAGGGCGACATCATTTTTAGTCTGTGTAAGTGGTCATTCAATGTTATGTTCTGTTCTCATAAAGAACATGATCACATACTCTGATCGATCAAAGTAGTGATAATAGTTTGAGATGGAGGTCCTGGGTTCGGCACTTCTCACGAGATTTCTCTAACTTTTAATAAACAACTTAGCTGTACAAACTCACGACATTTCTTGGCACACTTTGGACAAATGCTGAAACTTCAAAGTATGTGGAATTAGTTGGATAACTGTCATTCTGCCAGGGGACAAGATTATAAGTTCTAGGACTACCTTCTATCGGGAGGATGGGATGGAAGTGGCGGGGTGGATGGAGAGGTGAAATAAGACCTAGGCAAATAAGTAACAATAACACGGACAAGCGAGCGACCATTATTCCTTTCTTCTTCTTCTTCGTTCCTTCTCAATCTCCCCATATCAAGCCACGCAAAAGGCTTTGCAAGTAGCAAAATGTAGTCCGAGAAACGAAATTTGTTGTGTCGTAGTTTACAGTTTAACTGCGATATTTGCACCTGTCGGTCCGGCACATCCGTCTTCAGCAGACGTTTTTGAGTATCGGGTTGGCTTCCTTCTTCGATCCCCTCTCCTTAGCCAGTCTGCCATGTTGCAGCCTGTTATCCAGGATCACCGCGTGGAGGTATTTAAGGTAATTGGCAGCTTTGGTTCCCTGGCGCCGACGCTAGCAGTCAGCTGGTGGTCGCTGACCCTGACGCTACCAGTCAGCTAGTGGTCGCTGATCCTGACGCTACCAGTCAGCTGGTGGTCGCTGATCCTGACGCTACCAGTCAGCTGGTGGTCGCTGACCCTGACGCTACCAGTCAGCTATTGGTCGCTGACCCTGACGCTAGCAGTCAGCTATTGGTCGCTGACCCTGACGCTAGCAGTCAGCTATTGGTCGCTGACCCCGACGCTAGCAGTCAGCTATTGGTCGCTGGCCCTGACGCTACCAGTCAGCTATTGGTCGCTGACCCTGACGCTAGTCGTCAGCTATTGGTCGCTGACCCTCACGCTAGCAGTCAGCTGTTGGTCTCTGCCCGCTACCACTCATGCGCTGCCAAGCATCGTGATCTCAATATTCCTCTGACCTAAGACACAGCTATCTGGCGGTAGGATAAAGACAGCAAACCAGAGTTGTTTTTTTTAATCAAATGGTAAACTATCTTCATATGGCTGTGCGTCAAACTTCGGTAAAAGCTGTCCCACTTCGGGAAACATCGGAAAAACTGCGCGTCCCACTTTGAGAAGAAAATCAGCACGTTATGTGACTGTGCGGGTGCACATCGGATGTGTGTCAGTGCAAGACCTTTCTCAATCACCCCCGTTCAATGTGGTCCTGTCTGGCTGCACTATAGATGCGATGAATAGACAAACACTCATACAAACAAAATAATCAGGCATGGGGAAAAAACCAGACAGCACTCAGACATACTGACGAACAAACATGCAGACAGACATACAGAGGAACAAACAGGCACACAGACAATCAGAGGAACAAACAGACAGACCGACATACTGAGGAACATACAGACATACTGAGGAACATACAGACAGACAGATATACTGAGGAACAGACAGGCAGACAGACATACTGAGGAAGATACAGACAGACCGACATACTGAGGAACATATAGACAGACAGACATACTGAGGAAAATACAGACAGACAGACATAATGAGGGACATACAGACAGACCGACATACTGAGGAACAGACAGACAGACAGAGTTAACAGAATAAATGAACAGAGCATGGTTTTATTTCCCTGTGGATAAAAATAGATAACAAAAACAAGCTATTGTTCGATTATCTGCAACACTCTGCGAAAGATTATCTACAACGTTCCATAAAAGTTTATCTGCAACACTCCCCGAAAGATTATCTACAACATTCCCCGAAAACAACACCAACTTAGAATAATTAATGAAATCCTTCGGATGGGCCGTCTCCTGTATCTCGGATTTCCCGCCTAAAGAAACTGATTGTCGTCACCTGGGGGCCAGAAAGGTCAGAGTTCACAACGAAAGAAACATGACAGAATAAAGCCCTGCAGATGGAGTTACGGAGCCGTAGACGCTGCGATTTGGTTGGAGAGTTCTGCTGTAAGACTTTCAGTTTGAGCGGGAGAAGGTAAATGAATCTGTTGCGAAGAGCGCAGGAGGGGAGGGGTGCCTGGGAATAGTGGAGAAAGGTGGAACAGGGGAAGAGGGGGGAAAACGAACGCGAAATGACTTTGATGTAGAATGATAGACCATAGGACATTAATGGCGAGCATTAAGTTGTATAATAAGCGAGTCTCAAACACGAAACTCCATATGTCTGTAGGAAGCTGAAGTGTAGTTTAAATGTCAGGTAGGTAACACACATACTGATATACAGACAGACTTAAGGGGCTCTACACAGGGATAGACTCGGCAGATATAATTGTTCCCAGACACAGAAAGGATAGATAGATAGATAGATAGATAGATAGATAGATAGATAGATTAGATTAGATAGATAGATAGATAGATAGATAGATAGATAGATAGATAGATAAATAGATAGATAGATAGATAGATAAATAGATAGATAGATAGATAGATAGATAGATAGATATATAGATAGATAGATAGATAGATAGATAGATAGATAGATAGATAGATAGATAGATAGATAGATAGATAGATAGATAGATAGATAGATAGATAGATAGATAGATAGATAGATAGATAGATAAAAGACCATCGTCGAGATGAGATGTGAGACGATTGACAATAATTCATGTGAATATCTTCTCTGCGATAGTAATCAAAGACAAATGTCGCGGTGATTATCGTATGATTGGCGGTTATCTTTCCGTGTATACAGGTGTGTAGAAGGAATCATCCACGAATATTAGCCATGTATATCAAACACGTATCTCAGCCATGTATGTCAGCCACGAAATCATTCATATTTATCAGATATGTACATAATATGAGTGAGCAATTACAGAACATGTCTCATCTTCAGATCGACGAGTTTTATCTGTTGTTGTTGTTGTTGTTGTTGTTGTTGTTGTTGTTATTGTTATTGTTGTTGGTGCTAAAAGGGCGTTAAGTGGCAGGTTAAAGTGATTTTTCTTAGATCCCAAGAATACTGATGAAGGTGGATCGCCGTCCTCCAAGCGGTTGGGCTATGCTTGGCTTAATCTGCGCGACGCTCATTACTCTGGGGATCACGTTGATCCACATCTCGTCAGCCAGGCTGTCTTGAAAACAATCTGTTTCCAGGTAACGCTACATGGAAGAGAGATTTGTCAGTATATTGTACCTGACTCTGACACGACGCCCTGGTCAGTATGTTGTGCCTAACCCTGACGCGATGTCACAGTCAGTATCTTGTCTCTAACTGGATTGTGATCAGTTTGACAATCCAATTTCTCAGACCCACTTGTGGGTTTGACTCCATAGTATCAATAAAAGTGTCCAGAACAGTTGGTACGGTGTTATTACGCTCACAACTAGCTGCTAGCGGTGACGTTCCCCGTTCGGCAGATAAGATCATGTTTGTACCCGGATGTACCTCAGACAGGAATAATGTTCCATGGTTCTCTGTGATGGACAGGCAGACATAGTTCGCGGCTGGCCGGGAGTTTAGGGACGCAGATGACAAATTAGAAAATAGATAATAGAGTATGGTGATATAAAGATTGATATGTTAGAAAATAGATAATAGAAGATGGTGATATAAAGATTGATATGTTAGAAAATAGATAATAGAAGATGGTGATATAAAGATTGATATGTTAGAAAGATTTTTGAAATCTCTGACAGGTGCGAGAATCATGGACAGTGACCAGCAGATGGCCAGATGGGTGGTGCACTATTCTGAGCTCTGCTCTCGGGAAACGGGGATCACTGATGAGGTCTTGTGCAGGCTACAGGTCCTGCCCATTGTGGAGGAACTTGACAGACCACCTACTCTGGATGGGCTTGACAAGGCTATCAACTGCTTCTCAAATGGCAAATCACCAGGGGGAGATGGTATCCCACCCGAAGCCATCAAATGCGGGAAATCAGCACTAGCTCAGTCGATGTTTGATCTTCTATGCCTCTGCTGGGAGGAAGGTGTAGTACCCCAAGATATGCGTGACGCCATCATTGTGCTTATTTACAAAAACAGATGACCGCTGGGACTGCAGTAATTATGCTCCTGAGCGTTGTAGGCAAAGTTTACGCCCGCATGCTACTAAACAAGTTGAAACTGCTAGCGGACAGGGTGTATCCAGAATCGCAGTGTGGCTTTAGAGTAGGTAGATCAACAACGGTTATGATTTTCTCGCTTCCCCACATCCAGGAGAGGTACAGAGAATAAGACCAGCCGCTCTTTGTGATGTTTCTAGGCCTCTCCAAGGCCTTCGACTTGGTTAGTAGAAAGGGTCTATTCGAACTACTCGAGAAGATCGGCTGTCCCCCAAAACTGCGTAACATGATAATTTTTTTCACACTGATATGAAGGGCTCAGTTCTATGCGGATCATCTTCAAACACTTTTCACACTGATATGAAGGGCTCAGTTCTATGCGGATCATCTTCAAACACTTTTCACACTGATATGAAGGGCTCAGTTCTATGCGGATCATCTTCAAACTCTTTTTCCATCAAGAGTGGAGTGAAGCAGGAATGTGTGCTCGCGCCGACCCTCTTTGGGATCTTCTTCTCCATGCTCCTATTCTACGTTTTATGATACATCTGTGTTTATCTGAACACTAGGTCAGATGGGCGGCTGTTTAACCTGTCCCGACTGCATGCGAGGACCAAGGTGAGGACGGTGCTCATTAGGGAGATGCTATTTGCTGAAGATGCAGTTCTAGTCACCAATAGTGAGGAGGTCCTGTAGAGACTGGGAGACAGATTCGTCGAGAAGTGCAAGCAACCTAGTCTCACTATAAGCCTGGTAAAGACAAAGGTCTGCGCACAGAACATTACCATTACGCCCTCCATAAAGATTGATGGCGTCACTCTGGAGGTCGTCAACAGTTTCACTTATCTGAGGTCTGCCACCAGCAACACTCTCTCGCTCGAGAAGGAGATAGACAGTAGGCTTGACAGGGCAAGTACCATCATGGCCTGCCTGACGAGAAGAGTCTGTGAGAATACTGCGCTGTATCACTACACCAAGGTCCGGGTCCATCAGACCTGCGTTCTTGGCACTCTCATGTACGGAAGCGAGACTTGGAGCACTTACACTAAACAGGAACGGCGACTGAACACCTTTCACATGAGGTGTCTACGGCGTATATTGGGGATTGGGTGTCAAGAGAGTGTCACATAATACGATCTTACAGAGAGCAAACACTCACAGCATGTACTCGATGTTGAGCCAGCGACGTCTACGGTAGTTGGGACATGTTTATCGCATGGGAGACGAGAGACTTCCATAGAATATCCTTTATGGACAGCTAGCCATTGGTGTTAGAAGAATCGGCCGTCCCACACTGCGATTCAAGGACGAATGCAAGAGGAACATGAAGTCACGTGACATCCCATCCGGGACATGAAGTCATGTGACATCCCATCCTAGGGCTGGGAAGAAATTGCTAAAGATCGAGCTATCTGGAGACAGTCAGCTGGAGTGGCTGCTGACGCTCGTAGAGGTCTTCTGGCTGCAAAGAAAAGAGAAAGACTGAAGAGATCAAGGAACAGACAAGCCAGCCTCCTCAGTATGGTTGTACCATCTGTGACAGGGACTGTCACTCGTGGATTTACAGTCATAGCAGACAGTGTCGAAATACAGGAGACAGAGCTGGACAAAACTTACAGGGCACCATGCGCATGATGATGATTTTAGAAAATATATAATAGAGTAGGTGATATAAAGATTGATAATTTAGAAAATATATAATAGAGTAGGTGATATAACGATTGATATGTTAGAACATAAATCATAGAGTATGGTGAAATAGGAATCACAGGTTGAATGATAAATCATAACGTTTTATAATACTAAACAATCATAACTTATCTTCATCTTGTCTAACATGCTAACCTCAGATGGAGCATAATGCGACAACTGGTGCTTGCCTATTTCCAAGAAAACAAAGACATGTGCTCTTGTGTGTTGTAAATTCTGAATCTTTTGTGGTTGTTACGAGTGGTTCTGTGACATGGAGAATAATCTTTGGTTACCATACAGATTCAGTTTAGTTTATATCAAGATAGTCAGTTGCCCATCGAACTTTTGACAGACATTAAAAGTAGGCAAGTAGAATATTTTGGTCATATAAAAAGACACGATACTTTTTGAAAACAATGCTGGAGGGAAAGGTTTGAAGGTAGACGGGCAAGAGGCGGGCAGCGCTATAACTGGGAGAGCAACATCAAACATTGAACAAATGTCGGTCCGGCAGAGTGCACCGTTAAGACAATAAACAGAAGATTGTCAAGGACCATTGCAGGATCCCTTCATTGCCGAGTCTGCTCTTGAATTGTATCGTTATCCGATTTTCAAATTCAAAAGATAAATTTGTTGAAAATTCAAGCGATCTAAGTTGACATCAAAGTTCAAAAGTTTAGTAAAATTCTTTGATGCGCGAAGTAAGCCGTGCAACAGTCACTCGCTTTGAATTAGTCCGCAAGAGTAGAGTTTCCCGCCACGCAGTGTGACCTATATTCCTTGATTTCAACCATCTACAAGCTGTATATTCGACATTTTGCGTCCGTGCAATTGTTTTTAATATGAAAAAAGTTCTACCGTCCTTTACTACAATCGTCCAGGAAGAAAAGAAATCTTCTGTTACAAAAGTCAATCATTGCAATTATGGAAGTGAGTTTTCGGATGCCATGTGGAACCTGCACTGCCATACGACAGCGAATCATGGACATTCAGCAAGGCATGCTAAGCATCATTGGAGACAACGAAATGTGGGTTTGCAGAATAATGTTGACAATTCAATTGTCTGCAAAGAAATATAATACTGTCGTACTAGAAGAGGCCCAGATATAAAGACAGCTATTGACATAAATGAGCATGCGACAGTCATCTTTTTTCGGGCATGTCATAGAAAGAGGTGGGTTCGAACACTCGTTGACAGCGGACAGAATTTAAAGGAAGAGGGCCAGAGGGAAGCAACGAGAGAAAATATTGGAGAGCTTGAAAGAATAGCATGGAAGACGATCAACGGCGGGACTGATAAACGTCGAGCTCTAGCGTGTTAGTCGACCTCAGTGATACAAATTGAGCTCAGTAGCTCAAAGAACAAAGAAGTCTCCCACCTGGAATCATACCACTTCTGTTGTAGGAGTCTTGTGGCTTTCTGTTAGTGGATCAAGATAACGGTTTTACGTATAACCGCCAAGGTGAGGACAAGAGTTAAAAGGATATTAGTAACAAAAGTTACCAAAATGTTAGATGGTGGCGAGCCGGTGGTTGTTATCTATCTGGATTTTGCAAAGGCCTTTGATAGAGCACCTCACCAACGATTGTTTCGAAAGGTGAAATCACATAAAACAGGTGGGGAAGTTGCCAATTGGATAGAAAATTGGCTGACGGACAGAATGCAAAGAGTGGAAATAAATAGGCTGTACTCTGACTGGTGTGATATAGTAAGCGACGGGCCTCACGGATCGGTATTGGGACCAACTTTTTTCGTAATATATATAAATGATTTGGACATTGATATCATATCGTTGGCTGCAAAGTTGGCGGATGACACTAAATTATGCGGCAGTGTCTCTTCTTCGGCAGAGATGGTTACATTGAGATCGAATTTAAATACGATTCAATAATGGTCTGAGAGCTGGCAGATGGAGTTTAATGTAGAAAAATGTACAGTTATCCACTTGGGAAGATCCAATAATTAATATAATGACAGTGGGAGAATGGGAGAGAACAATATTATGACAATAAAAAAAAAGAAAGAAGCCTAGGAGTAATAATATATCATGCAGGTAAGGTGCGGAAGCTAGTCCAAGTGCCAATGAAAAAGGTTAATGCCCTGTTGGACATGATAGAAAGAAACATTTCACATAATAGCAAGGAAATAAAAGTCAAACTATATAAATCATTGGTGAAACCTAAATTAGAGTACTGTATTCAGGTGTGGAGTCCATATAATAGAGTGGATACAACCATGCTGGAAATGTACAGAGAAGAGCTACGCAAATGATCAGAGTTATAGATATGGGGAAAGACTTAAAAAAAACTGGTCTTCAGTGTCTCGAACAGAGAAGAATTCGAGGTGACTTAATACAAGTGTGTAAATGAATAAATGGATAGAATAGTCTATACCAAGTTTTTCAAAGTATGACCGGCTTCACGAACAAGAGGGCACAGCAACAAATTATTTAAAGATATGTCCAGATCAGATATTAGGAAATATCTTTGTTAGACAGAGAGTGGTGAATGTTGTGAATGCATTGCCGCAGGATGCAGTGGAAGCAGAGACAGTTAATGCATTCAAAAATATTTTGGATGCTCGCAGTATTTTCGGTATCGGTGGAGTGAAATAAACTGGTTGTATTCAGACTGTAGAGCCTTCTATGCCAGTATAATGAAGTTAAGTTAAAATATATTGACTGACAGACGTACATAAAGTCAGACTTACAAATGGTTAGATAGATAGACAGACAGACAGACAGACAAACAGACAGACAGACAGACAAACAGATAGATAGATAGATAGATAGATAGATAGATAGATAGATAGATAGATAGATAGATAGATAGATAGATAGATAGATAGATAGATAGATAGATAGATAGATAGATAGATAGATAGATAGATAGATAGATAGATAGATAGATAGATAGATAGATAGATAGATAGATAGATAGATAGATAGATAGATAGATAGATAGATAGATAGATAGATAGATAGATAGATAGATAGATAGATAGATAGATAGATAGATAGATAGATAGATAGATAGATAGATAGATAGATAGATAGATAGATAGATAGATAGATAGATAGATAGATAGATAGATAGATAGATAGATAGATAGATAGATAGATAGATAGATAGATAGATAGATAGATAGATAGATAGATAGATAGATAGATAGATAGATAGATAGATAGATAGATAGATAGATAGATAGATAGATAGATAGATAGATAGATAGATAGATAGATAGATAGATAGATAGATAGATAGATAGATAGATAGATAGATAGATAGATAGATAGATAGATAGATAGATAGATAGATAGATAGATAGATAGATAGATAGATAGATAGATAGATAGATAGATAGATAGATAGATAGATAGATAGATAGATAGATAGATAGATAGATAGATAGATAGATAGATAGATAGATAGATAGATAGATAGATAGATAGATAGATAGATAGATAGATAGATAGATAGATAGATAGATAGATAGATAGATAGATAGATAGATAGATAGATAGATAGATAGATAGATAGATAGATAGATAGATAGATAGATAGATAGATAGATAGATAGATAGATAGATAGATAGATAGATAGATAGATAGATAGATAGATAGATAGATAGATAGATAGATAGATAGATAGATAGATAGATAGATAGATAGATAGATAGATAGATAGATAGATAGATAGATAGAGACAGAAAGAGGTAATATTTATGAGAAATCCGTTCTTATCGCTTCGTGCCCGGCGAAGATGGTCAATAACATTTATTAGATTTATAACCTGGAACCGAGAGGCTTTTAAAATTAGGTTAGCGAATACATAGAATCGATATCTTCTATTTATCACCTCACACTAATGGGTTCTATAAATTTGGTTAGCGGTGCTAGAAATCGATTTCTAATATTCCCTGATACTTGTGTAACACAAATACGTGTCTTCTGGTTAACAAGAGAGATTCACATAACCTTCGCTTGACCTTTAATTGACATTACGTGGTTTTCGTTTAGTATTAACCCTAGATATATGTAAATGCTATCATTTGCTTCACAATTAAACTTCTTAGTTGAACGGAATATGTGTCTAGTTTGTTGAGAACTAGAGATAAACAAAAATATACATAAAAGATGAGCACACGATAGGCTTCAACCAACCTTTTGCCATCAAATGCTGTACATTACAATAAGCCACAAAATACGGAATATGTGCCGATATCGAGGATGGAAATGGATGAGATGGTGCATGCGAGCAAACACTTAAAATCAGGAAAAACCCAGGGTAGGATATAACTACTACAGAAGTGATACATGTAGGAGGGGTAATAATAGCCCTACAGCTAGCTAAATTATTCAACAAATGTCTCGATGAAGACCAAATTCCTGACCAATGGAACACATCTATACATGTCTTAGGGAAAGTCAACTCCCTGACCAATGGAACACATCTACACATGTCTTAGGGAAAGTCAACTCCCTGACCAATGGAACACATCTACACATGTCTTAGGGAAAGTCAACTCTCTGACCAATGGAATACATCTACACATGTCTTAGGGAAAGTCAACTCTCTGACCAATGGAATACATCTACACATGTCTTAGAGAAAGTCAACTCTCTGACCAATGGAACTCATCTACACATGTCTTAGCGAAAGTGAACTCCCTTTCCAATGGAACACATCTACACATGTTTCAGGGAAAGTCAACTCCCTGACCAATAGAACACATCTACACATGTCTCAGGGAAAGTCAACTCTCTGACCAATGGAAAACATCTAGAATTTTGATTCACAACAAGAAAGTGACGAACTACCGACAAATTTGTTTTCTTTTATCCATGTACAAACATTTCACAAATGGGATCGTGAACAGAGAACCCACTTGCTGAGAATCAGCCCACGAGAACAGGCAGATATCAGTAGGGGATGCTCGTCCACAGACAGCCTCAACACAATCAACCAGTTAATGGAGAGGACAAAGGAAGTACATATACCTCTCTGTTTTGTGTATGATAACAAATTCGCCATAACTGCAAGACATGCAGTATTACATGCACTGAAACATCGGGTATTGAAGAAAAGTATGGTCAGCTGATAGAAGAGATACATGTCCGCTGCTCAACTGCATTCTGGCTTGGAGATTAAGGATCAAAAAGGAAAGGCAAATCTGGTCCAAATAATGTCGTGCTAACATCGGAAAGTGTGACTATCGCAGCCTAGCTGTAAACTGCGACACAAGGTCACAAACGTCGTTAACAGCACGGACGATCAAGAAGTAGAAGAAGAAAAATAAGTAAAAGACGAAGAAGAAGAAGAGGACCGTTGTAGCAGATGTTTAGCAGCCACTTGATCCAATGCCATAATCACCAGCAGCTACTCTCTCTAGTTCGTTGACTGGATGGTATCTAAATCTGTTTTGAGCTACATGGAGTACAACTATCACCACTTAGTGAATCTGTTGGGAAGCTAAACTGTGGTATTTGGCTGTTGGCCATGTTGGCTTCCTTCTGTATCCACACCTGGTGATCCTTCTGCCATCCCATAAGCTGGGACTTACAGCAGCGTCATGTAGCAGGTACGTACAGCAGGTCCAGGTAGCAGGTACGTACAGCAGGCCCAGGTAGCAGGTACGTACAGCAGGCCCAGGTAGCAGGTACGTATAGCAGGGCCAGGTAGCAGGTACTTATAGGAGCGTCAGGTAAGAGGTACATACAGCAGGGTCGAATAGCAGGTACTTATAGCAGGGTCATGTAGCAGGTACTTACAGCAGCGCCAGGTAGCAGGTACTTATAGCAGTGTCAGGTAGCAGGTACTTATAGCAGCGTCAGGTAGCAGGTACTTATAGCAGAGTCAGGTAGCAAGTACTTACAGCAGGGTCAGGTAGCAGGTACATACAGCAGGGTCAGGTAGCTGGTACTTTTAGCAGTGTCATGTAGCTGGTACATATAGCTGGTACTTAAAGCAGGTATTTATATCAGTGTCATGTAGCAGGTACGTATAGCAGGTACTTATAGCAGGGTCTGGTAGCAGGTGCCTATAACAGGGGGAGGAATCAGTTGATTAAAGCAGGCACTTAAAACAAGGCCATGTAGCAGCAAACAATTATAGCTGAGTCTTGTAGGAGGTACTTAAAGCAAGTAATTTTAGCAGGGTCAGGTAGCAGGTACTTGTAGCAAGTAATTTTAGCAGGGTCAGGTAGCAGGTACTTGTAGCAAGTAATTTTAGCGGGGTCAGGTAGCAGGTACTTATTTCAGGGTCAGGTAGCAGGTACTTATATCAGGTTAAGATAGCAGGTACTTCTAGCAAGTAATTTCTAGCAGGGTCAGGTAGCAGGTACTTGTAGCAAGTAATTTTAGCTGGGTCAGGTAGCAGGTACTTGTAGCAAGTAATTTTAGCATTGTCAGGTAGCAGGTACTTGTAGCAAGTAATTTTAGCTGGGTCAGGTAGCAGGTACTTGTAGCAAGTAATTTTAGCAGGGTCAGGTAGCAGGTACTTGTAGCAAGTAATTTTAGCTGGGTCAGGTAGCAGGTACTTGTAGCAAGTAATTTTAGCGGGGTCAGGTAGCAGGAACTTATTTCAGGGTCAGGTAGCAGGTACTTATATCAGGGTCAGATAGCAGGTACTTGTAGCAAGTAATTTTAGCGGTGTCAGGTAGCAAGTACTTATTTCAGGGTCAGGTAGCAGGTACTTATAGCAGGGTTAAGTAGCAGGTACTTGTAGCAGGGTCAGGTAGCAGGTACTTATAGCAGGGTCTGGCAGCAGATACTTATGGCAGGGTCAGGTAGCAGGTACTTATAGCAGGGTCAGGTAGCAGGTACTTAAAGTAAGGTGTTTTTTTGTGTTTGTTTGGACCGTCCGCATGAGTATTTAAAAGGTATAAGAATGAAATGAAGGTCCTACGACCGCAGAGCAGTGTGCTTGTCAGTTTTTTGTTTTCTTTTTAAATTTCGCTGCAAATATAAAAATAAAACCCATGCATTACCATGGTTTGTACCTGTAAAATTATATAATTTAAATATGTACTGACCCAAGTCAAAGACTACATATAAGTAGCCACAGACATGAGACATCCACTGTACATGAACACTGCATATGGCATGGGACCAAGAATAAAAAAGAGAAGACGATTTATAAGGTAGCCACGATATAGAATATAGCCAAATGGACAGAATGGATCCACGCTAGAGATCAAATTACATACTGAGTCATCATTACCCTGATGGAGAATGCAATGGGAAAGTAAACTGGGAGCTACATAACTGATAAGTTGTCGTACTCAGGATAATGATTGTCTCCAATACCGATTGATAGCCAACGCCAGGTGAGAAATCTGGTTGGAGTTTCTTTACTAGATTTCTAGAATCACAGGCTTGGAGGTTGCTGAACAGAGCAGGGCGTATGCCCATACACTAATAAGCGCACAAACCCACTAGCCAACAACCCAACCAAAACCAACCAACCCACAATCTCACAAACCCACAGGCCAAGAAGCGCACAAGCCAACAAACCGACAAACCTAAGTCAGGTCAGGTCAGGTTAGGTCATACCGTAACCGGTGAAGTCGTTGGCGGGCACATGAAGACATCCCAACAATGCCACGCCATCCCTCTCTGTCAGCAGCCGTACCTGTGCCTCTTCTGGTCGGAGATTGGTCCATTCTTTTATATTGTACTCCCACCTCTTTTTTGGACGGCCTCTTCGTCGTCTGCCTTGCATCTTTCCGTGCAGGATCGTATTTGCAAGACCATTTGATCTCGATATGGGGTCATACCAAGCGAGTTTCCTTCTTTTGACAGTTGCCAAGAGGTCTTCAAAAGGCGCTATAGCTGTTGTCATTCCTTCCTTTGACAGTTGCCAAGAGGTCTTCAAAAGGCGCTATAGCTGTTGTCATTCCTTCCTTTGACAGTTGCCAAGAGGTCTTCAAAAGGCGCTATAGCTGTTGTCATTCCTTCTTTTGACAGTTGCCAAGAGGTCTTCAAAAGGCGCTATAGCTGTTGTCATTCCTTCCTTTGACAGTTGCCAAGAGGTCTTCAAAAGGCCCTATAGCTGTTGTCATTCCTTCTTTTGACAGTTGCCAAGAGGTCTTCAAAAGGCCCTATAGCTGTTGTCATTCCTTCTTTTGACAGTTGCCAAGAGGTCTTCAAAAGGCCCTATAGCTGTTGTCATTCCTTCCTTTGACAGTTGAAAAGAGGTCTTCAAAAGGCCCTATTGCTGTTGTCATTCCTTCCTTTGACAGTTGCCAAGAGGTCTTAAAAAGGCCCTATTGCTGTTGTCATTCCTTCCTTTGACAGTTGCCAAGAGGTCTTCAAAAGGCCCTATTGCTGTTACAATTCTATCTCGTGTTTCCTCATTTGTAACTTTTGCCTCATTTGCAATAAACCCACAAACTCACTAATTCACAAGTTAACAAAACCATAAACCCCACAACCCACAAGCCAACAAACCCACTAAGCCCACAAACTCACAAACCCTACAAGTCCACAAAGCCGGAATTCAACAAACTCACAAACACCACAAACCCACAAGTCAACAAGCCCACACGCCCACAAGCCAACAAAGCCGGAATTCAACAAACCCAGTCAAACCCACAAGCTCACATGCCTAAACGCCAACAACCTCCAGTATGAGAACCGTTGAGACATTGACCATCCTGCGGGTAACCGATAGCCCACAAGCCCACACCCCAACAACCTCCAGTTTGAGAACTGTTGAGACATTGACCACCATGTGGGTAACCGATTGCCCACAAGCCCACACCCCAACAACCTCCAGTATGAGAACTGTTGAGACATTGACCATCTACACTGTAGGTAACCGATAGTTACTTGTTGACGGCTCTCCTCGTTTCCACCTTTCAATTCTGGTTTTGGAAAGTACAAGAGGACTACGACATGAATGGATAGCGTCCGCGTCTTTTTCTCTGGCCCCATCATCTTTAGGTGCATATGCCATCAACCAATCATCTCCAAGCAGATGACTTCTGTGCTCTCTAGTTCAGTCGAGCTTCTCGTATCAGTTTCAAGGTCTCTCTTCTCTGACATTCCCAAGCCTTACTCACTGGGGGTTCCTTGTAAGAGGCTGCCTAGTTATACTGCCTTGGTGCTTGGGGCCTATCCAGCAAACTTTCGTCATAAGATTTCCTGTCTCAGTCCTATCTATCCCATAAGCTTTCCATTGCCACTCTGTGGAACAACATCAAGCAAACAATCTTTCTCATGGATTTGTTGATAAGCCCTGTAATCTCTTAATATAGAGTTATGTTATCATAATAGTAATAGTTTTCCATCGCAACCGAAGACGACGGCATAAGACTATTGCTGCGAAATGTGTTATTTTATGGCTGCAAAGACCAATCCTGGAACAGCATACCCTGCAACATTCTGGACACACAGGAACCAGGGGATGTGGGGAACCAGCTATGGAATCGGCGCGTTTTGCATGTACGTGCAGCAGGCTTTCGCTAAGTCTCCGTGCTGGCTGCATTATCTGTCTGAACATAATTGGTGATACTAGTACGCCAGGTGATGTGGTTATGTGTAAGCATCTCCCACGAGGTGACAATAATATTTTAGCTTTTCAGAGACAGTTTCAAAGAGTCTCTGTAGTTAGTTCTGCCCCCAATCTAGGAGCGGCTGTCTGGTGTGAGCTCACCGTGTAACAACTGCTTTGGGATGTGCTCATCTGGCACGCAAACAAGTTGTTTCGTCCATCTTACCTGAGGTATTTGAGAAGTATATGGATGCTCAACATGTTGGTCTTGTTTAGAATATCAGATTCAGACACTTTGTCCTCTCGTCTCCTCCTGACCAACCTATGCACTTTGTCCTGTCACCTCCTCCTGACCAACCTATGCACTTTGTCCTGTCACCTCCTCCTGACCAACCTATGCACTTTGTCCTGTCACCTCCTCCTGACCAACCTATGCACTTTTTCCTGTCACCTCCTCCTGACCAACCTAGGCACTTTGTCCTGCCATCTTCTCCTGACCAACCTATGCACTTTGTCCTGTTACCTCCTCCTGGCCAACCTATGCACTTTTTCCTGCCACCTGATATTGAGCAGCGTACGTATTCAGCTCAAGTGAAAAGAATTTAGCTTCCTGGCATGTCTGCTAAACATTTTATCTGTTCCACAGCATGGCAAACCTGTATCTTGAGACCACACTGAAGTTTTGTTGGTTCCAGACGCTTGCATGAGGCCTGCCAAGCTGAGAGCCTTAGCCATCATATGATTGACTTCGCTGTCGATATTCGTCTCTCTAGTGAGGGTACTGCCTGGGTAGGTGAAGCTAGCGACTGCCTGGAGAAGATGGTTCTGTAAACTATTGTTTGGTTCGATGTCCGGCTACCCAAGGACGGGCTGAAAGAAAATCTCCGTTTTCCTAGTTAAGGTCATGAGACCAAAGCTACATACCGTCTACAACTTCGCATGGTAGACTGCAGATTTTTTTCTGAGCAAGTGTTGAAGGTGCAACCGTCCTCGAACAGGAGATTTAAAATCGTAGCCTCATTCACCTTTGTGTAGGTAACGCCGTGGGATGAACAGTTGACCCTGCGTTCTGTACCTGATATGCATGTCAGTAGCAGCGCCACGAACGTCACCATTCAGTATTGCTGCAAAGACCATGCTAAAGAGTGTCGGTGCCTGCACACAGCCTTGTTTGACTCCGATGGTGACTGTGAAAGCAGCAAACAATTCTACTTCGTGCAGTACACGAGTCATAACGCCATCATAAACCTGGCCAACAATCACAATGAATATGTAGGGTCAGCCAACCGTCGCCATGATTTGCCAGATTTCATTTATAGTGACGGTGTTAAAGGCGTTGGTGAGATCGACAGAAACTGTGTTCACGTCACAAATCTGTTCTTGGCATTTCTCTTGCAATCAGCCATTCTATCAACCAATGTTTCAGATCAACCAATGTTTCGGCTCCTCTTGCAATCAGCCATATTATCAACCAATGTTTCAGCTAAATATAAAAGACCTGATTTGACCCTGGGGTTGAAGATTCTTAGCTTGGTTTGCATTTTGATAATTTGAGTTCCCTGTGGTTTTCAGCCGGAAAGACGCCCCTCTTGCCTTTTGTATTAGGATTCAACGTCACCCTTATTTCCACCTGTCTTGCTCCCATGCTGCCCCCTACTTCCAGTAATGTGAAGCTCTCAGCATAATCCATCTATATTACTCTCAGTTTAATAGAAGCCGTACTGTTGGCTGCGTTTAATTTTACAATTTGTTTCTTTTCTGTATGAGTCATTAGACATACATGCTGGGAGATTCTGTTCAGTGTGTCTATTTTCTTCTGCATTTGGAGCTGGCTGTGAGGTATAATAGATGTGTCATCTGCAATGTCCAGATCTTTTAGCTGTCTAAATAAGGTCTTCGGCATTCTACTTCTGGCAGACGAGATTTGATGTTAGATGATTCTGTGAGCCGGACCTCGTGAAGAACTCTCCACTTCAAGTCCACATAAAGCTGCACTGTTATGCTGGTATGCTTTTCCTGGAACATGTGTTGTCTAAGCGGCCACAGAAGCTCTGGAATCTTCGGAATACAGTGTAGATCTGCTGTCTTTATGAAATCTGCGGTAACTAAGGAAAAAATAACACAACGACCTTGCAGGCACATTGGAAAAGGAAAACGGTGACATTCTGAATTTGCTCAGCGATCTACTCTTGTATACCAGCGCCGTAATTGATGGAACCAGCAATCCAAGTTTTGCAACATTTTGATATCAGACGAGGTACAGTAAAGTTGGATGTATCAGAGGCTGGAGCAGGGTTGTGTATAACCAGTGAGCTGTAAGAACGATCAGTATCTACACCCTTTGCCATTTACAAAGACTTTTCACCCGAAACGCAGTAAATTGACATCGATACCTAACAGAACACGCATCTCTTGTTGAACACAACAGGAGCAAACTAAGATAATCGTTCTTCAACAGTTACTCTCGTGACTATGCGACCTCCCACTTCTTCAACAGTTACTCTCGTGACTCCCACTTCTTCAACAGTTACTCTCGTGACTCCCACTTCTTTAACAGTTACTCTCGTGACTATGCGACCTCCCATTTTTCAACATTTACTCTCGTGACTATGCGACCTCCCACTTCTTCAACAGTTACTCTCGTGACTATGCGACCTCCCACTTCCTCAACAGTTACTCTCGTGACTATGCGACCTCCCACTTCTTCAACAGTTACTCTCGTGACTATGCGACCTCCCACTTCTTCAACAGTTACTCTCGTGACTATGTGACCTCCCACTTCCTCAACAGTTACTCTCGTGACTATGCGACCTCCTAGTTCTTAAATGTCCTCCACAAATGTAGGACTTGGACTAGTCGGCCTCGCCAATAACTCCTAGCGCTCTGACTTTCTTCTCTGTCCCGGTTTGTTTGTTTCTGCTGTTTCTCTTTGTCCTTTGTGATCTCTCCTTACATCAATAGTTTGTGCTCTACCAGAATGTTCTATTCAAAATGTCCTCTTCTTAAATGCGACAAGTAAAAATGGATGTCTCTTGAGTAATTTGCGTGATTATTGTCCATCGCACGCTTACCTCATTATGTTGTGAGAGGCCTGTAGAATTCTCAATGTCTTTCTTTAAAAACATATCTACTGCGTCTTGGTTTATATCAGTCTGCATTTGTTCATGTTATTCTTTCAAATGCTGTCATAGCTGGGTGTGGAATTAAGGGAATGAAATCTAGGCGGATGCGGGTAGGGAAGCCCGGATAGACATATATGTTTTTCTTTCAATGATAAAAGAAGAACTCAACTTGCACACTGTGCGACAAATGTAGCGGCAGTAGCCTGTATTTATGAGCTCTGTAAAACTATTTCCTAGATCCCAGCGTTGAGAATAAACGCAGCATAGACAGCTTTACTCTCTCGTCTAAACTCTCAATAATGTATCCAGAAGCATGCGCCACACAAAGCCCAAGTCAGAAAAACAACTGATATCATTATCTTCTATCAGCTTTATTCTCCCTGTTATCAGGGGAAGGGTCGAGGTGCGAGTCTCTGGAGCTCTAAAACCAGAATGCTGTAGTTGACGAAGTCAGAAATAAATAATCGACGGTTCTCCTAGGAGAAAGATAACTTTAAACCACTTTTCCTTTCGGGTAGCCTGGGAACAGCCGTTGATACTGGAGAGTTGACCTTAATAAAATTAGTTGCTAAATTTGGACGTAGTAGGTTGAAAGGCGCAGATGTCGAAACTGAACTGTAAACGGTACACCGTGTAGCTGAAGATTACATCAGCAAAGTAATAAAGATAAACGAGGCGGCTTCAAATGGGAATCTTATAAGTGGGAGAGAAAATTGAAATACCATGACTTTGTGATGTAACTAGTTAAAACGGTTGATGTTGATGTGATATCCACTACTGACATGCACCAGAGGGGACCAGCGTTCTGTTTGATGTGATGTCCACTACTGACATGCACTAGAGGTGACAGCGTTCTGTTGATGTGATGTCCACTACTGACATGCACTAGATGACCAGCGGTTTGTTGATGGGATGTCCACTACTGACATGCACCAAAGGGGAGCCCGTTCTGTTGATGTGATGTCCACTATTGACATGCACCAAAGATGACTAGCCTCTGTTGATGTGATATCCACTAATAACATGCACCAAAGAGAACCAGCGTTCTGTTATCCGTTCTTTGAGCAGCGAAGGTGTTAAACCTAAAGAAATTCATCGGCGAATGAAGGTCCAGTACGGTGATGCATGCCTGTCAGTCACAGTCAATCTGCGACTTTTCTTTATCAGGCAGTCGACGGATTCAATCGGCTCTGGGGTCACTACCCGATAGGGAACAGTCTTTCACAGAACTAACGCTTGCTTAGGAACTTCCTGCTGCATTTATTTATTTGCTGGAGGGAAAGACATGGATAACCGTACTAGACCTTGAGGGGAAGGTATGGATAACTGTACTGGGGCTTGAGGGAAAGGCATGGATAACCGTACTAGACCTTGAGGGAAAGGTATGGATAACCGTACTAGACCTTGAGGGAAAGGCATGGATAACTATACTGGGGCTTGAGGGAAATGCATGGATAACCGTACTAGACCTTGAGGGAAAGGTAGGGATAACCGTACTGGGGTTTGAGGGAAATGCATGGATAACCGTACTGGGGCTGGAGTGAAAGGCATGGATAACTGTACTGGGGCTTGAGGGAAATGCATGGATAACCGTACTAGACCTTGAGGGAAAGGTATGGATAACCGTACTAGACCTTGAGGGAAAGGCATGGATATCTGTACTGGGGCTTGAGGGAAATGCATGGATAACCTTACTAGACCTTGAGGGAAATGCATGGATAACCGTACTAGACCTTGAGGGAAAGGTATGGATAACCGTACTAGACCTTGAGGGAAAGGCACGGATAACTGTACTGGGGCTTGAGGGAACGGCATGGATAAATTTACTGGACCTTGAGGGGAAGGTATGGATAACCGTACTGGACCTTCATTCGCCGGAGAATTTATATTGGTTTCACCCCTTCGCTGTTAATATAAAAAAGGGATAACAGATCTCTGCTCCTCTTTGGTGCATGGAAATAGTGGGAAGCCGTCTTTTAACTGCAATTATCACGGCATGTTGTTTGACACTCTTGACAGCTTTAGCAACCATTTTAGCAAGCTACAATACAAAAGCATGGTTCTTCAAATTTCGATCCCATTTTAAAAGTTTTCATCTCACCACCACCCCAGCCACCCCCCTCCCCCAGGAATTTACACCGAAGCAAGCTCAACACAAAGTCCATGTAGGCAAAAACTTATTTCTATGTCTTCTTGCAGCTCGATTTCCTGTTATCAGGGGAAGAGGCGAGGTGCGAGTCTCTGGCACTCTAAAACCAGAATACTGTAGTTGACAATGCCCGAAATAAATAGGCAGCAGTTCCCCCAAGAGATAGATAAATTCAAACCACTGTGTCTTTCAGGTAGTCTGGTGACATCCGAAGACACTGGAAAGTTTAGCTTAATCAAATTATTAGCGGACTATGGATGTAGCAGACCAAAAAGCCAGATATCGAAACCATGATGTAAACGGGACACAGTGTAGCTGATGATTAAAGATTAAAAACGAGAGAATTAAAAAGTAGATATAAATATTTAGAATGTTCTAGTGTTCTTCTGCACAGGGGCATATAATCTCTTTTAAATGTTCCTATATTCTTCTGTGAAACAATATATGTGTGGTATTTAGAATGTTCTAGTGTTCTTCTGCACAGGGGCATATAATCTCTTTTAAATGTTCCTATATTCTTCTGTGAAACAATATATGTGTGGTATTTAGAATGTTCTAGTGTTCTTCTGTGCAGCAATACATATATTTGACATTTTATAATTTTGTAATATTGCTCTATGGATATGTGTGCCATTTAGAATGTTCTACTATTCTTCTGGGCAACAATATATATTGTCCAAAGGTTTCATTAAAAATTGAGGGAATGTATGACTGGCCGCAAGGGAATGTATGACTGGACGAAAGGGAATGTATGACTGGCCGAGAGGGAATGTATGACTGGACGAGAGGGAAGGTATGACTGGACGAGAGGGAATGTATGACTGGACGAGAGGGAAGGTATGACTGGAAGAAAGGGAATGTATGACTGGCCGAGAGGGAATGTATGACTGGACGAGAGGGCAGGTATGACTGGACGAGAGGGCAGGTATGACTGGACGAGAGGGCAGGTATGACTGGACGAGAGGGCAGGTATGACTGGACGAGAGGGAAGGTATGAGTGGACGAGAGGGAATGTATCACTGGCCGAGAGGGAATGTATGACTGGCCGAGAGGGAATGTATGACTGGACGAGAGGGAAGGTATGGCTGGACGAGAGGGAAGGTATGACTGGACGAGAGGGAAGGTATGACTGGACGAGAGGGAAGGTATGACTGGACGAGAAGGAAGTTATGACTGGACGAGAGGGAAGGTATAACTGGAGGAGAGGGAAGGTATGACTGGAGGAGAGGGAAGGTATGACTGGACAAGAGGGAAGGTATGACTGAACGAGAGGGAAGGTATGACTGGACGAGAGGGAAGGTATTACTGGAGGAGAGGGAAGGTATGACTGGACGAGAGGGAAGGTATAACTGGACAAGATGGATTGTATGACTGGACAAGAGGAAAGGTATGACTGGACTAGAAGGAAGGTATGACGGACAATTGATTTAGCAAGGAGTGAAACGGTGTGACTGGTAAATGATTAATTCACCGCCTTCCCGAACCATCCAGAGCATAGGACCACATATGTATACTGCCGCTTTCCGAGCACTTGAAGTGGCGGTTGCAACAGCTGTTGTTTCACATAATGATGTTGCTAGTCAAATACACAACTGTCTTCAGTAAATTTTAACAGAGGTTCCAATCATCTTCTCCTCACTCACGGTCCATTCTTTTTAATATGTACAGTACATTGTTGGTCTGATTGGAAAAATTGTACAGCAACGCACACAGACTAACGGCAGGTGGAAAACAGCCCATATTGACAAAGAACTAACTGACAGACAGACCGCCAGAAAGACAGACAGGCAGACAGATATATCGATAGATAGATAGATTGATAGATAGATAGATAGATAGATAGATAGATAGATAGATAGATAGATAGATAGATAGAAGATAGATAGATAGATAGATAGATAGATAGATAGATAGATAGATAGTTAGATAGATAGATAGATAGATAGATAGATAGATAGATAGATAGATAGATAGATAGATAGATAGATAGATAGATAGATAGATAGATAGATAGATAGATAGATAGATAGATAGATAGATAGATAGATAGATAGATAGATAGATAGATAGATAGATAGATAGATAGATTAGATGGATAGATAGATAGATAGATAGATAGATAGATAGATAGATAGATAGATAGATAGATAGATAGATAGATAGATAGATAGATAGATAGATAGATAGATAGATAGATAGATAGATAGATAGATAGATAGATAGATAGATAGATAGATAGATAGATAGATAGATAGATAGATAAAAAGATAAAACATTAGACTCTGGAACAAACGCTAACCGCCAAGATCAGCGAATACCAGTTTTTAAACGTCTCCTGAAAAAACAGGATCCATCTGCGTTGCCATGGCAATAATAACTATTTTGAGATGCCAACGATAACATTGTAAATCAAAAGCCTAAAAGAGTTATGGCACTTGTTTACTGGCACGTCACATATACATACACACATACATACATACATATATACATATATACATACATACATACATACATACACACGTACATACATACATACATACATATATACATACATACATACATTCACACGTACATACATACATACATACATACATACATACACACGTACATACATACATACATACATACATACATACATACATACATACATACAGACATACATACATACATACACACGTACATACATACATACATACATACATACATACATACACACGTACACATAAACATACATACATACATACATACATACATACATACATACATACATACATACATACATACATACATACATACATACATACATACATACATACATACATTGGGTTACCTAAATACATATCAACGACTAATTTACAGCTGGGTAGACTGAGATGCAACCCTAATGTTAATTAGACGCTCTAAAACTATTGAGATATTGACCATCATGCTCATGATAGTAGTGTTATGGTGGTAGATGCAACGGATACTCGTGCTGTTTGATATGCAGTATTACACAACGAAACAGCTGTTTTTTAGGGCTGAAATACACACCGAATCATTAATAAGGGGACTTACTATTGAATAATTTATAACGCATTACATTGAATGTTACTTAATCACCTGCGTGTTACTGAGGCACCCCCGGGGGCGAGGTAGGGGTGTGTTCGGGGGAGGGAGAGTTAAATAGAGAATTGGTTACATAGAATCGTCAAACTGTAACCTGCCACGCAAGTCTTTTACTCCGAAATATATTGAACTGTTAGGCCCACATATGGTTTTGAAATGTAAAAAAAATCGTCATATGTGATGTATGTGTACATTTATAAATTTGGGGAAAGTTGTTGAGAAACTTTAAAACATAATTAAGGTAATAGCTGTTGTAACCCCGCCATGGCAGGTCCTAAGTTCGGATGAGAAAGGAGGAAGGTTGGAGCCAGCTACCCCACCTCGTCAAAAAGAGAATTGCTACAACAACAACAACAACAACAACAACAACAACAACAACAACCAAAACAAACCAAAAGCCGACCTTGAAGGGAAAGGTCCCCTAAGCTTTGCATATGACGCGGCTCTGCCAAACCCTAAAGGAAGTTGGACTGCCGACTAACTTTCTTTCGACAAGGAAGCCTGGAACTCTGCACCTGGAATGTTAGAACCACGTGGGAGGAGGGGAAGCCAGCGCAGAAGAGAGGGAGTGATATGGCATTTGTATCCTTTGGCTGAGTGAGACTAGATGGGTAGGAACTATTGGCAACAGGGAGGACTATGATATACTCAGGACATGAGGAAGAGGAAAACCCACTACACACAGACGGAGTTGCTCTAATGATCTCAGCGGAGGCTCAACGTGTGCTCATAAAGTGGACAGCAGCCAGATCACGACTGTTCATGGCTACATATCGAACAAAGAACAAGAAGGTTCAACTAAATATAATTCAGGGAAATGCCCCAACAAATGAAAAGAAAGACACAGCTAAAAGGGGTTTCTATAGAGATTACAGCAACTAGTGGAGGAGACAGGGAGGAGGTACATTACCATACTAATGGGAGATGCAAAAATAGGCCGAAACCACGTGGGATATGGGGAGATCATGGGGAGGGAGGGACTAGGAGGCATAAACAAAAACAGAGAGCGGTTTGCAGATCTTTGTGCAGGAAACAAATTGGTCACAGGAGGAAGTATGTTTGCACACAGAGCCATTCATAAGCCAACATGGCTATCCCCAGACCAGAAAACCAAGAATCAGATTGACCACATCTGGGTAATCTCCAAATTTAGACGATCATTATTAGATAGCAGGGTCTACAAGAGGGGCAGATGTGGCCTCAACCACGTTTTAATGATTGCGAAGGTACATCTGAAGTTAAGGATAAACAGAACGATGCTAGTCAGTAGGTCACGGTACAGCAAGCCATGGTACATCAGGCCAAGGTACAGCAGGCCACGGTACAGCAGGCCATGGTACAGCAGGCCACGGTACTGAAATACATGAAAGAAGATGATAAGAAAAACTGAGTTCCGTATAACACTCATCTAGATGAAGGGGCCAGCACTGAGGATACATGGGAACAAGTACAAAGTACATGGAAAACTTGCATGCGAGGAAGAGCTAGGAATGAAGAAAGGGCAGCATAAAGGATAGATAACAGCAGAAACAATCACTAAGATCGAGAAGAGGCGAAATAAGAACATGGCCTTACTAAATAGTAAAGCGAGAGCCACAAAAAGTACAGCACAGAAAGACGATGTAAAGATCAACAACGAGGTTAAAAAGAGCATCATGGAGGACAAAAGACGTTACATTCATGGTCTGGCTGAGGAAGCGGAGGAAACTGCAGGAAAGGGAAGTATGAAAAGGTCTATATAAGGCTACCAAGAAACTATCGGGAAAGTATCAACAACAAGGTAGACCAATCAAAAATAAACTTGGGGAAAAGATAACTAACCTTGAAGTACAGAAGAAAAGATGGGTAGAATACTTTGAAGAGCTTTTTAACCGATCAGCAGCAGACAGCCCACCAGCAGAGGAGGACCTGCCAATCAAATGTGATAATCCAAGTAAAGAAGAGACAAGAAGGGCAATATAGTTTCTAAGGAACGGAAAAATAGCAGAACCTGATGGGATACCGTCAGAAGACATAAAAGCAGATGTTGAAACATCTACTAACATGCTCCACAACTTGATAGGCGCCAACTTGGAGCGAGAAAGCTTACCAAAAGATTGGAGAGAGGGCTTCCTGGTGAAATTGCCTAAGAAGGGAGATTTACAGGAATGCAAAAACCATAGAGGAATAATGTTACTATAAGTCCGAGAGAGGTCTTCAATAGAGTAATACTAGAAAGGTTAAAAAGGGCAGTGGATAACAAGATAAGTGATGAGAAGGCGGGATTCAGGCAGAATAGATCATACAATGACCAGATAGCCATATAGCGGATAATTGTAGAGCAATCATTGGAATGGAATTCCAATTTGTACATCAATTTCGTTGATTATGAAAATGCTTTCGACAGTTTGGATCGAGATATGCTCTGGAAACTATTGAGGCACTGTGGAATTCCTTAGATACTCACAAAAATAATTAGACATACATTATAAAAGTATGAAATCCAGTGGACCTTTAATAAACAGCTGGAGGACCTGGATTTTGCGGATGATATAGCCCTTCTGTCCCATAGCCAACGCCAAATGCAAAGGAAACTGGATAGACTGGATTATACCTCTAAACAAGTCGATTTGAAGATCCATGTGGAAAAGACAAAAATAATTAGGGTCAATGCAGCAAACACAAAACCAATCGGGCTGAGAGGAACGCCACTGGAAGAAGTAGAGGTATTTACAGACCTAGGAAGTATCATCAACAAGTAAGGAGGGACAGGCGAGGATATAAAAACAAGGATACAAATAACAAGAGTTGCATTCAGAATGTTGAAACCAAGATGGAAGTCAAAGGGAATAAGAGGGAAGACAAAAATAAGGATTTTCTATTCAAATATGAAGCCAGTCCTGCTGTGTGGAGATGAAACCTGGAGGATGACCAAAGGCAATGACAGGAGACTGCAGGGTTTTGTCAACAGATGCCTGGAGGATGACCAAAGGCAATGACAGGAGACTGCAGGGTTTTGTCAACAGATGCCTGGAGGATGACCAAAGGCAATGACAGGAGACTGCAGGGTTTTGTCAACAGATGCCTGGAGGATGACCAAAGGCAATGACAGGAGACTGCAGGGTTTTGTCAACAGATGCCTGGAGGATGACCAAAGGCAATGACAGGAGACTGCAGGGTTTTGTCAACAGATGCCTGGAGGATGACCAAAGGCAATGACAGGAGACTGCAGGGTTTTGTCAACAGATGCCTGAGAAAGATTCTTGGTATAAAATGGTTTGACAAAGTTACAGACGACATAATGTGGGAGACAGCTGGACACTGTTAATTGGAACAAAATAATACTTCCTCTTCATTTATCTCCTCCCCCTCACCCTCCTACTTCACCTGCACATTTATCTCCTCCCCTCCCTCCTACTTCACCTGCACATTTATCTCCCCCCCTCCCTCCTACTTCACCTCCACATTTATCTCTTCCTCTCCCTCCTACTTCACCTCCACATTTATCTCTTCCTCTCCCTCCTACTTCACCTCCACATTTATCTCTTCCTCTCCCTCCTACTTCACCTCCACATTTATCTCCCCCCCTCCCTCCTACTTCACCTGCACATTTATCTCCCCCCCCCTCCCTCCTACTTCACCTGCACATTTATCTCCCCCCCTCCCTCCTACTTCACCTCCACATTTATCTCTTCCTCTCCCTCCTACTTCACCTCCACATTTATCTCCCCCCCTCCCTCCTACTTCACCTGCACATTAACTCCCCCCCCCCCTCCCTCCTACTTCACCTGCACATTTATCTCCCCCCTCCCTCCTACTTCACCTCCACATTTATCTCTTCCTCTCCCTCCTACTTCACCTCCACATTTATCTCCCCCCCTCCCTCCTACTTCACCTGCACATTTATCTCCCCCCCTCCCTCCTACTTCACCTCCACATTTATCTCTTCCTCTCCCTCCTACTTCACCTCCACATTTATCTCCCCCCCCCTCCCTCCTACTTCACCTCCACATTTATCTCTTCCTCTCCCTCCTACTTCACCTCCACATTTATCTCCCCCCCCCTCCCTCCTACTTCACCTCCACATTTATCTCTTCCTCTCCCTCCTACTTCACCTCCACATTTATCTCCCCCCCTCCCTCCTACTTCACCTGCACATTTATCTCCCCCCCCTCCCTCCTACTTCACCTGCACATTTATCTCCTCCCCTCCCTCCTACTTCTACTCCCCATTTGTCTACTCCTCCACATGTGTCACCTATTTCTCCATTTTAATCTCTTCCTTCTCTCCCAGTTATCTAATATTCTTCTATATTTCTCTATTCCTTCACCATATTTATTTGGCTTGGCTTCGTTCGTTCTCAATCTCCCACTCCCAAACCCTGACAGGGCTTGAGTAGCAGAATGTAGTCCAGAGAACGGAATAGGTTGAGTCGTAGCTTACAGCTTGACTGCGATATTTGTACCTTTCGGTCCAACACATACGACCAGCAAGCATTTTTTTGCGTATCCGGTTAGCATTCCCTCGTCGATCCCTTCTCCTTAGCCAGTCTGCCGTGTTGCAGCCTGTTATCCAGGATCACCGCGTGGAGGTGTAGAAGGGTCTTGGCAGCTCTGGTTAGCTGGCCCTGACGCTAGGAGTCAGCTATGGATCGCTGACCACTGACGCTAGGAGTCAGCTATGGATCGCTGACCACTGACGCTCATGCGCTGCTCAGCGTCTTGATCCCATATTTATTTTATCCTCAATATTTATTACCTCATAAAAATGTGTTTTCTGCTCATTTTTATTTTCCTCCTCCATATGTATCTCCTCTTCCACGTGTCTCTTCATCCTCCAAAAATATCTTCACCTTCTCTATATTTATCTCCTTCGCCTTCTCTATATTTATCTCCTTCGCCTTCTCTATATTTATCTCCTTCGCCTTCTCTATATTTATCTCCTTCGCCTTCTCTATATTTATTTCCTCCCCTTCATAACCTTATACTTCTTCTCCGCAATTATCTCTCACTTCGTCCTCATGTACCCCCCCTCTACCATATTTATTTGTTCCCCCTCCATACTTATACTCTTCTCCCCCATAATAATCTTCTTTTCCTCCATATGTATCCTCTTCTTTGGATTCATCTACTCCTTCTCATTTATCTCCTCCTCCTACATAGTAATTGTCTCCTCCTCCTCCTTCCTCGTGTCAATGTGTACTTATGTTTTCTGTTGTGTTCGTGTCAATGTGTACTTATGTTTTCTGTTGTGTTCGTGTCAATGTGTACTTATGTTTTCTGTTGTGTTCGTGTCAATGTGTACTTATGTTTTCTGTTGTGTTCGTGTCAATGTGTACTTATGTTTTCTGTTGTGTTCGTGTCAATGTGTACTTATGTTTTCTGTTGTGTTCGTGTAAATGTGTACTTATGTTTTCTATTGTGTTCGCATCAATGTGTACTTATGTTTTCTATTGTGTTCGCATCAATGTGTACTTATGTTTTCTGTTGTGTTCGTGTAAATGTGTACTTATGTTTTCTATTGTGTTCGCATCAATGTGTACTTATGTTTTCTGTTGTGTTCGTGTCAATGTGTACTTATGTTTTCTGTTGTGTTCGTGCCAATGTGTACCAGTTTTCTGTTGTGTTCGTGCCAATGTGTACCAGATTTCCTGTATTCCATTTTTGTATACGTTCCATCAAATGACTTTAACAGACGACCAAAGTCTAAGACTCGACCAAGAAGATAAACTTCACGAATATGCAAAATAACTTGGCACACCATGCGGAAGTGAAGATGGAAACCAGAAAACCGCCTCCATTTACCACGCATGTAAACAAAAACAAGCTAAAACAAGTAAAAGAGCTAAACAAACTAAAACTAGATAAAGAGCTAACCAAAAACTAGATAAAGAGCTAAACAAACTAAAACTAGATAAAGAGCTAACCAAAAACTAGATAAAGAGCTAAACAAACTAAAACTAGATAAAGAGCTAAACAAACTAAAACTCGATAAAGAGCTAAACATCTTGGGTGCACTCGTAAGACTGATGGCTTGATAGAGATTTTGAACCTGATACCTATTAGCATCTACAGAGAATGATGTATTGCCTGCACCACTTAAACACCACAACATCAGCCTTGTCACAAAACGACAACTGATAAATAGCTCCCAATTTCAGACTTGCTCCTTGTACACGGTACAGGAGATGAAAATGACAATATGCGAAATGAATGGCCTGAGAAATGGCATGAATGTCACTAAGGAAGATAGAGGAAGAACAGATGACATCAGACATATTCTGAGAGCTATTCCTTTCTCGTGCTGAATACATATCAAGACAGATAAAAAAAGATGGTTCAGAAATTCGAACAAAATAACCTGATGAGCTATGCACCTATAACAAAGAAATCAAATGTTAAAACGTAATGAACTGAAACTTTAGCAGAAATTCTGCAACACGAGGTTTCAATAATCGACACAGCACACTTGACCCAGGAAATGCTACTCTCAACTTGACCCAGGAAATTTGACTCCAACTTGACACAGGAAATGCGACTACACTTGACCAGGAACATTGTACTCCTGACTTGACCCAGGACATTCAACTCCAACTTGACCGAGGAAATGCTACTCTCAAATTGACCCAGGAATTTTGACCCCAACTTGACCCAGGAAATGCTACTCCTAACTTGATCCACAAAATAAGACTACAATTTGGCCAAAAAAATGCGATCAACTTAACCCTTGGAAATTCGACTTTTAACTTCTCTCAAAAAATTTGATTCTAACTTGACCCAGGGAATTTTACTCCAACGTGAGCCAGGAAATTATATTCTAACTTGACCCAGGAAATTCGAATCCAACTTGACCCAGGAAATTCGAATCCAATTTGACCCAGAAATTTGAATCTAACTTGAATCAGGAAATTCAGGAAAGACAACTGCAGTTCGCTGTATCGCACAAGTTGACGTAGAGATCACAAAATAAGACGTGTGTATGTTTTTCTTGCTGCTCATCTGTGTAGACGACAGAGGCGATGAACCAGATTCTGATAGATGCGAGGATATGAGACTAGATGATGGCCATGTGCTAATGTCACCCAAAAACCATATGCTGTGGGTAGATGAGACTCGACAAATGTCAAGTATATGTCATCCCATAACCATATATTGTGAGCACATGAGACTAGACATAAGGCGAGTTTATGTCATTCTACAACCAGATGGTATGTGTAGACGAGACTAGACGAAAGGGCTAGTTTATGTCATTCTATAAGCAGATGGTATGTGTAGACGACACTAGACGGAAGGGCTAGTTTATGTCATTCTACAACCAGATGTATGTGTAGACGAGACATAACATGTGTCGAGTTTATGTCATTATGTCATTCTATAACTAGATGGTATGTGTAGACGAGACTAGACGTGTGTCGAGTTTATATTATTATATAACCAGATGGTATGTGTAGATACGACAGGTCGTGTGTCGAGTTTATATCATTCTATAACCAGATGGTATGTGTAGATACGACTGGTCGTGTGTCGAGTTTATATCATTCTATAACCAGATGGTATGTGCAGACGAGACAAGAAATAGATGAGTCATCCTACAATCAGTCAGCATGTAGACTCCCAAACTGGAAACATGAATACAATTACTGAAGGGTCCCCAAACGACCAAAGTTTGAGAGCCTCTGAACTATAGAGCATTCCTCAACAAATGTACTCACAGAAAGCATGTGTGGGCAGTGGCACAGAGAAAACAACAAACAATCAATGCTGAAGAACAAGGTCAAGGTAGATTCTTTGAACTAAGAGGGGAAGATAAAGGAAAAGATCAAGTCATTGGTAGCAGATTATTTCCTTTTCTCCTTCTTTCTGTCTTTTTTTTCTTTCTCTCCTTCTTTCTTTATCTCCTTCTCTCTCTCACACACTCTCGTTCTCTCCTCGTTCTCTTGGGGAAGGAAGACTAACGTCTAGGCAGACAAACTACACTGCTCGAACATGTTAGTCAGGGTCAAGTCAAATATACTGGCCAAGACCACTACTTCCCTTTCACGCATTTTCTAATGAAACGGCCTGTTTTCATTGAAAACTGTCACTCTGTTTCTCTGTCGCTTTAATTCTGTATGTCTCTCTTTGTGTCACTCTCTATCTGTCTCTCTGTCTATCTCTCTCTGTATGTCTCTGTCTCTCTATGTCACTTTCACTCTGCCTCCATCTGTCTGTAACTGTCTGCCTTGACCTATCTCTGTATTTCTCTGGCTTCCACTGTCTCTCTATCGCTATAAATGTCTATCTCTGTTTGTCTTCATTTTACACTCTGTCTCTCTGTCTCTGTCTACCTCGTAATATGTCTGCATCTCTCTGTCTATTACTCTTCATGTCCTTCTCTGTATATCTCTGAATAGCTCTGTCTTAATCACTCTTCTGTCTATCTGTCTCTGTTTTTCTGTAAGGGCATTTTGTCAATGCAGTCTTTGTACCAATTCCAGTCCCATTGCGGGCCTATTATGGGATGGCTTGTCCGAAATATGTAAACTTCTGTACTGCTTCGATTATATCCCCACTACATTCACCTAAACTGCTTGTCTATTACCACATTCACCCAGGCTGCTAGTCTATTACCACATTCACCTAAGCTGCTAGTCTATTACCACATTCACCCAAGCTGCTAGTCTATTACCACATTCACCTAAACTGCTTGTCTATTACCACATTCACCCAAGCTGCTAGTCTATTACCACATTCACCCAAGCTGCTAGTCTATTACCACATTCACTTAAGCTGTTAGTCTATTCCCACATTCACCCAAGCTGCTAGTCTATTACCACATTAACCTAAACTGCTTGTCTATTACCACATTCACATAAAATGCTTGTCTGTTACCATAGTCTTTATGGAACTGAGACGCTAGTCCAGCCAGGCACAAAATACTGATCAGGACGTCGCGTCATAATCAATACACTGATCAAGACCAGAATCTCTCATCCATGTGGCCGTCCCTGGGAACATGCTGCTTTCAAGGCAGCCAGTGAAGAGATTTAGATCTATGTGAGCGGGCCGCAGATGAAGCCAAGCATATGCCAAACCGCCTGTAGGACAACGGCCCACCTTCATCAGCATGCTCAAGATGCAAAGAAAGCTACGGCAACCTAACGTTCTTTTTTCAGGGCTCACAAAAGAGTAATTTCATTATTGTGGGCATTAAACAACAACAACAAACAACAACAACCATATTCTTGGTCTCTAATGTGTCTTCTTGTTCATGCCAAACAAATGGTTGTGCTGTAAATGTTTTCAAGCAGCCTCTGCAATGATGCTACTCATCCTTGTTCTACGGTTTGATCATCAGCAAGGATTATGACATTTACTTTCATACCATTGACTTTTACATCAACTGCAAACATCTATTTACATCATCATCTCAGAAGATGCGTTAAGGAGAAAGCAAGCAACGTTGTCGTCTAATTTAAAATGGATTTGGTAGTCCTTCTTTGATTGAAATAACCGCCTATTAATTTTCATACATGTGCTGGGTTAAGCTAACGGTTGATCTTTCTATAACTATTTGTTGCAACATCTGAAAAGGTTGTTCCAGGAGACGATCAAAAGGCTTTCTCGTAGTCAATAAAGCAGATAAATATTGATCATCCTTGATCGATCATTCATTGTACAAGTAGCCGCAATGATCCGAGGTCACCTCCATAGATTTCCTGTCTTGTGAGATCCAGAATGGGTTACTTTTATGAACTGGTTTCCTACACAAGAATATTTTTGTTTCTGTATATAAATACACACGAATAATAAATTATGGTTTCGCGTGTGAATTTGTATTTTTATTTTAAAAGCCAGACTCCCAGGGCTCGCGAAATTTGTCAGTGTGGGCCACGACTATTAAAGTTTGGACACCCGAGAGATAAGGAAAGGCTAACTTGTCAAACTTCTTCATCTCCTTTGTTTTATATACAGAAGCAGTTTACAATTATTTCAGTGACAAACAGGAGTAGAGCCAGGGAGGGATAGTGAGCAGGGAGGGACAGAGGGGGTGAAAGAGAGAGTGGGAGAAGGGGTGTGGGGCAAATTGAGAGCAGGGGGTGGGGAGATGGTGGTTATGACCAGGGGAACCAGAAGAGAGTTTCATGTTGTTATGGTTACTCTACGTGAGTGCGTGTGATAGACTGGCTTAATCCAGACGATTATATATTAATACGTCAGCGTGATTGCTATAGATCGAGTCACTGATATGTTGAGACCGTGGTTACTAAGTATGGCAGAAGCAATGGTGGAAGGGGAGGGGGCAAAAACAAGAGAGAGCGGCAGATAGAGAGATGGAGTGGGAGAGGAAGAGGGATTTATCGGTATCTCTGTGGGAGGAAGAGAATAACTTATGTTTGACTCGAACTCTCTTCCCTAAGTGTGTTTTGGTCTCTCCCTGCCTGTCACACTTAGGGGATTCCAGAACAGAGACTGTCTTGTAATGGCATCAACTAATGTGCTTAACTTGTGTCCGTCCAACACAAGGGTCCATGTCTCCATGAACTGTTCGTGTTTAAATATCGAACATATAAATGCGGAACTCTACGCCAGATGAATGCCATGGCTATAGCACTGGTTACACTCAGAAAATCATTTAAAATGGGACATACAAAAGATGTTCAAATTAAACCGGGACATTTTGTTTTAGTTCTACCTGCTAGGTGGCCCACTTGCCATGTGCCAATCACGTGACAGATAAATAAAGATGGTGGACAACACTGTTAGTGATTACATGTGACAGTGTGTTGTGATGAAGTTTCTTGTGAAAAAAGGCTTGAAACCTGCAGAAATTTACAGAAGACTGCAATCACTCTACAGCGATGAGACACTCAGCCGGAGTAAGACACGGTGATGAGACACTCAGCCGGAGTAAGACATTTGAATGGTGTAAACGTTTTACAGAAGGACGTACATCCGTGAGTGATGATCCTGGCCGTGGTGGCTCTCAATCCAGCACCGTCATTCCTATAAATACCCAGATTGTGGAACGCCTTATCCTGGAAAATCGACGCATAACGTGTCACAAAATGGCACAAGATGCAAGTCTTTCTCTAGGTACGGTGAACGCTTTTATTCATGAACATTTTCATGTGTTGAAAGTTAGTGCACGTTTGATGCCAAGACAGACGTATTACTTTGATCGGCAAAGAAGAGTTCAAGCCTGGACTGAATTGATGAAACGTTTTGACAAGGAAGGTCATGACTTTTTGGATCGTTTCGTTACATGTGACAAAACCTGGATGCATCATTACACTCCTGAATTGAAAGGAGCATTCGAGCAGTGAAAGCATACGCAATCACCCAAACAATGTCGGGCAGTTACGTCTGTAGGTAAGGTGATGGCGAGTGTTTTCTGGAGCAAACTTGGCGTCATTCATTTTGATTTGATTTTCCGTGGTGTCACTATCAACAGTAATCAGTACAAACGTATTTTGGTTTGATCACAAAGGGCGTCCTGCTTCTGCAAGATAACGCTCGACCTCATACGGCTCACCGCACTATGTGCCATCTGCAGCAACTCGGTTGGGAGGTACTGCCACTTCCCCCTTACAGCCCACAACTCGCACCAATCAACATTCACGTGTTTGGATCTCACAAGAATTCAAGAGAAGTCAGCATTCTCGCATTGATGACGCAGTGAAACAGGCTGTCTTGGCTTGGTCAGACATGCTTACAAATCTTTTTACGCTGAATCTTTTCAAGCACTACTTAAACGCTGCGGGAGAAGTGCATAAACGTTGCAGCAGAGTATGTAGAAAAATAATTGGCGTTTTGACTACTTGGAAAAATAAAATTCCTTACAAAAAAAGATCCGGGTTTGACTTGAACGCGCATCGTAAATGGTAACACGTCAAGCCAGGTCTGATTTAGCAGCACACACTATCTCAGCCCATGGAATTCTATTCACTGTGTATGCAGTATATCAACTATCTTGCTAATGTGATCCTATAGCCTGTGTAATGGAGATTGATGTAGTCAGTATGGCCTGTCTGTCTGTCTGTGGGAGCTCTATTTCTGACGTTTGGTAATGGTTGAAATATATCCTGACACCGACATAGAACAATTTGTTCCATTATTGTCTTCGGGTGACCCTATGACGTCAGCAAGTCAGTAGTACTTAGACCTTTCCAACCCCACCCCTACCCTCTCCCCTATTTCCGTAATGGATTCGCCGTTCGGAACAAAGCCATTATCTTGAAGTGTTTCGCACCAAAAAACTAGAAAAACAAAACAAAAACAATGGAAAGGATGATAAATTTACAAGAAGAGCGAAACGCTGACAGGAAAATGTCTGAATCTACGCTACCGGGAACCGATATTAGTCAGTCATAGAAACAAGGTCTTCGATCTGTAATCAATCATCAGTCGAAACTGTTAAGCTCCTTGTCGAGTATATGTCCTCAATAAATAGACTCTTAAGTGCTAGTGTCTTGAGGAATCCTTCCTAGCTCTCTTCGTGGCTTCATTATCTCTTGAGGTCTTTTCTTTATGTACGAGGCGTGTTCAAATGAAACCGGACCTAACTGGGCCACTTGAACATAGGAACGATGCCCATGATGACGGCACCTCTGGTGTAAACAATACATACCAACCGTCAAATTTGCAAAATGTCATTATCCTCCGACTCATAGTTTCCTCAGCAGACCGTTTAAAACATGGCGGGTGTGGTACGGAATATGTCCAGAGCTGATCAGCGAGCGCTGATTCGGTTTCTAACAGCTGAATGATGTCGACCAGTTGATATTCATCGCAGAATGCAGGCAGCGTATGGTGACAAAAGTGTGTCGATGACAACAATGAAGAACTGGACAACGATGTTTAAACAAAGATGTGAGTTAACGGCAGATCTTCAGAGACCAGGACATGTGCATACTGTAGCGTCAGAAGATGCCATCGCCAAAATTGATTCAGGAATTCGGGTGGACCGTCGCCGGAGCTTACGTTCGCTAGCAGAGGAATTCGCTGTGTCGCTAGGGACAGTTCAAATGGAGGTTAGCAAGAAACTGAAGTATCGGAAGGTGTGTTCACAATGTGCACCGTTATTATATGTGCTGTTTACACCTGAAGTGACGTCATCATTCGCATTGTACATGTTCTATTGGTGCAGTTAGGACCGGTTTCTTGTTAACCATAAAAAATATAACTTAACTTAACTTCTTTATACTGGTTTAGAAGACTCTACAGAGTCTATACAACTATACAACGTTTTCTTCCCTTCATCTAAAGTCTATGCGCATCCAATCTATTATAGAATGCACTAATTTCGGTGGCAATGCATTCCAAGCATTCAACTATCGGACTAAAAAAATATATCTTGTATCTAATCTGGACCTTTCTTCAATTAATTTGTAGCTGTGCCCTCTTGTTCTTCTTTGCGGTTTTACTTTAAAAAATCGTTTTAACGTCCAATTTACCCTTTCCTTGAGTATCTTATAAACTTGGTTGGCTGGTTGGTATTGATCCAGCGACCTGTGGGCTCCTGCCCGTTGGCCAGATGCCATATAGTGGTATCTGCAAGTGTTTGTAAGCTGTTTTTTATTTCCATACAAGGTGTTCCATTTGTCTGACCTCAGAGGAAGAAGCTCTTTCCTAGCACTGGCAAGGGCCGGGCATTCAAAAAGATGATGTTCAACAGTTTCATAGGGATGTGGTCACAGCCGGCACTCTGGAGTATGTTCTGGTTGGATTCTGTTCAAGTGGCTGTTAAGTTGCATGTGTTAGTGCGAAATCGGAAAATTGTGCTTTTGTCTCTCCTTTTCAGGAGGTTGATGTTGTCTTTGGGATTTGGGATGGCCATATGTTTGTAGATTTCTCTCCCAGTATTTCCCATTGCCCATCTATTCAGCCAGGCCTCTTTGTTCGCAGTCTTCAGTAGTTGTTTGACTGTCTGTGGGGTTGTTGGTGTGTATTGTTGTTCTTGACTTGATCCCTTCTTATCAATTCTGTCTGCCTTGTCATTTCCAGGTGTATTTGAATGACCAGGGATCCATTGTATAACTATCCTGACTTCTTTGGATGTGATAAGTTGGTTGCCATCTAGGGATATTTGGGAAAGTTCGGGCTTACAGTGAGCACCATCTTCTAGAGCTTGAGGGACAGATAATGAGTCTGTAACAATTACGATACTTTGGGATTTTGATGGGAAAGTATCAAGTACAGTCCTCAATGCTGTTTTTTCTGCCTCATAATTTGAACATATCTCACCACAGATATTAAACAGCAGATCAGATGTTCTGTCTGGATACTTTATGTAGACTACATATCCTGCTGTAATGGTTGCCTTAAAAGCAGATCTATCAGTATAGACATGTATCCATTCTTCTTGGTAGGTGTCAATCATTCTCTGTGAGGCTCTCATAAGACTGACTGGATCAGCACTTCTTGTTGTATTATCTGTTAGTTTTGTTTGAATTTCAGACATTTTTAAACATGTATGTGATTGTAAATTTCGTTTTGCTCTCTCTATTTCTTGTTTTTTGTCTGGGACGTGATATCTGTCTTTAATCTCATTGATGTGGTGGTGGACTGACTTTTGTCTGGGACGTGATATCTGTCTTTAATCTCATTGATGTGGTGGTGGACTGACTTTTGTCTGGGACGTGATATCTGTCTTTAATCTCATTGATGTGGTGGTGGACTGACTTTTGTGTGGGACGTGATATCTGTCTTTAATCTCATTGATGTGGTGGTGGACTGACTTTTGTCTGGGACGTGATATCTGTCTTTAATCTCATTGATGTGGTGGTGGACTGACTTTTGTCTGGGACGTGATATCTGTCTTTAATCTCATTGATGTGGTGGTGGACTGACTTTTGTCTGGGACGTGATATCTGTCTTTAATCTCATTGACGTGGTGGTGGACTGACTTTTGTCTGGGACGTGATATCTGTCTTTAATCTCATTGATGTGGTGGTGGACTGACTTTTGTCTGGGATGTGATATCTGTCTTTAATCTCATTGACGTGGTGGTGGACTGACTTTTGTCTGGGACGTGATATCTGTCTTTAATCTCATTGATGTGGTGGTGGACTGACTTTTGTCTGGGATGTGATATCTGTCTTTAATCTCATTGATGTGGTGGTGGACTGACTTTTGTCTGGGACGTGATATCTGTCTTTAATCTCATTGATGTGGTGGTGGACTGACTTTTGTCTGGGACGTGATATCTGTCTTTAATCTGACTGATGTGGTGGTGGACTGACTTTAATCTGACTGACGTGCTGGTGGACTGACTTTAATCTGACTGACGTGGTGGTGGACTGACTTTAATCTGACTGACGTGGTGGTGGACTGACTTTAATCTGACTGACGTGGTGGTGGACTGACTTTAATCTGACTGACGTGGTGGTGGACTGACTTTTGTTTTATTCTCTGCTCTTGTTGCCATTTTTCTACAAGCTTCTATTTGGGGTGGTCTTTGCTCATTCTTTTACTCCCCTCATAAACTTCCATAGCAGCCCTATCTTCTTTGCATCTCAAGGGGCTCTACATTCACATCAATTACACATGCTGCAGTGGACGTTGACCTCATTGCTCCACTAATAAGGCGCAGGACATTGTTCTGCACTCTGTCCTGGGACTCTACATTAGTCTGTGAGCATGTTGTCAGGAGTGCACTGTCGTATTATAAAGCAGTGCGCATATATCCAATATATAAGCCTCTAAGAGTGGCCTTGTCTTATCCCCATGCTGTACCAGCGAGCCTCTAAGAGTGTCCTTGTCTTATCCCCATGCTGTACCAGCGAGCCTCTCAGAGTGTCCTTGTCTTATCCCCATGCTGTACCAGTGAGCCTCTAAGAGTGTCCTTGTCTTATCCCCATGCTGTACCAGCGAGCCTCTAAGAGTGTCCTTGTCTTATCCCCATGCTGTACCAGCGAGCCTCTCAGAGTGTCCTTGTCTTATCCCCATGATGTACCAGTGAGCCTCTCAGAGTGTCCTTGTCTTATCCCCATGCTGTACCAGCGAGCCTCTCAGAGTGTCCTTGTCTTATCCACATGCTGTACCAGCGAGCCTCTCAGAGTGTCCTTGTCTTATCCCCATGCTGTACCAGTGAGCCTCTCAGAGTGTCCTTGTCTTATCCCCATGCTGTACCAGCGAGCCTCTCAGAGTGTCCTTGTCTTATCCCCATGCTGTACCAGCGAGCCTCTCAGAGTGTCCTTGTCTTATCCCCATGCTGTACCAGCGAGCCTCTCAGAGTGTCCTTGTCTTATCCCCATGCTGTACCAGCGAGCCTCTTCAATAACTGTACTCCCCTCAACGATTTATCTTTAACATTTTGAACATGTTTCTTGAGGCTGAGCTGTCGGTCTAGAGTGACTACAAGATATGTAGGCACTTTCTCTCTGGGCAACTTATGTTTGCCAAATCTCTGGCTGATATTTTTCTTGGCTACTTTGTGGCTTTTGGTAAAGATAGTGTAAACAGTCTTCTCACAGTTTATCTTCAGTTTCCACATTTGACAATGCTCACGCAGTTCTCTCAGGTCTCCATTTAATCTTTGTGCTCCACTTTCTGCATCTTCATGGCTCTGTCATGTTGCCAGATCATCAGCATACGTGGCTTTTTCAGTTTTGATGTGCTTGGTTAGGTCATTGATGTAGAGGAGAAATATGGTGCAGCTCAAAACAGAGCCCTGTGGTAAGCCTTCCTCTAAGACTTCTTTAGAGGAGACTACATTGTTCATCTTTGTCTGGAATGTTCGCTCGATGAGGAAATATTTTATCCAGTTGTACAGCTTTCTGCTAATCCCCACGTCAGTCATCTTCATCAAGAAACCTTTTCTCCATACTCGATCATAAGCCTGTTGGAAGACAGAGAAGATTGCTACTGTATGTTTCTTATTTTGGAACCCATCGTGAATTTTCTGTGTTAACCTGAAAAGCGGGTCTTCTGTACAACTACCTTTTCTAAAGCCTAGCTGTTCATGGCAAAGGATTTCTGAACTCTCAAGGAACCAGTAATGGCGTGCATTGACCATTCTTTCTGCTAATTTTCCAAGGCATGATGTTAATGAGATGGGACGGTAGCTCTTTGGTTCATCTGGAGGTTTGTTGCCTTTCAAGATGGGGATACCATTCTTCCAGTCTTTGGGCAGTTGTCCATTTCTCCAAGTCATGTTCATTAACTTGAGGACCATTTCTTTCTCTAATGAGCCCAGGTGAGTTATCATTTGATTATGCATTCGGTGTGACCAAGGAGGCTTTCTAGGTTTTAATTTCTTCAGACCTTGTTTAAATTCTTGCATACTGAAGTCATCTTCAAATATGGAGGCACTAGTGGTTGCTGCTTTCTCTTGACGTTTCAAGTGTCTTATACGTTCTTTGTCCAACTCAGAAAGCTTCCCTGCTCTGTTCACTTGGGCAAAGTACCGGTTGGAGTGCTCTGGTTGTTTCTGATCTTAAGTTATTATTCTTCTACCGTCTATCACTGGCTTCTGTTTTGTTCTCCTGTTTCCAGACAAATTGTCCATCATTGCCTAGGCTCTCTTCCCATTGTGCTTTAGGTCAAGTTTCGCACATGTTGAAGACCATTTATCATGTTTTGCATTCTTAACTATCAGTTTGACCTTTGCACATAATTTGTTGTAGAGGATCTTTGATTCTTGTGATGGTGCTCTCTCGAAGGATGTTCTTGTTTCATTTCTTGCAGATATGTCAGCTTGCATTTCTTTGGTATAGAATGGTTTGTACGACTTCCTATTGCCCCTTTGAATGTTTTGTGATGTAACGGTGATATATAGTGTCATTTGATCAAGTGTGCCAGATATTGATTTTCTGTATGTCTTTGGAATGGGCTGTTATATGTGTTACATATCCCTGAATGTCGTTTCCTGTGTGTGTAATAGCGATGTTATATGTGTTACATATCCCTGAATGTCGTTTCCTGTGTGTGTAATAGCGATGACCATGTCAACATGGCAGAGCATAATGGACACACAGGACATGAGCTTAAGTCGTACAATAAAGTTAAACTGAAAGGTCAAATAAACTGCTAAATAAGCTAATTAGTTTGTTGTCTTTCATCTGATCACCACCACCGCTCACGCATGTCCTGTCGCTTTCCATCATGTTTTCCCAGAGAGTGGTATCACGTGACAGATATTCGCCTGATCAATGACACGATATCAGTCTGTCCCTGATAATGATTACAAACGATCCTCGATCAGCAGGAGGTGTACTATAACTCTTAGAAGAGAAATGCTCTTGGATTGGCATTGTCCTTCCACGCATCTTTGATACACAATTGATGCATAGTTTGATGCAAGTACTCCGAATCTTCTTGTACAATGTCATTATTTTGACTGACGTAACATTCAAGGTCACCCTGTAGGCCAATTTATTCTTGTCTTCGTTGGCACCTCAAAGCATTCATTTATTTTATTTTTTTCTCGGTGGTGGACGCGACAGAGGGACTGAGGAAAGCAAAACAAGATCAATAGAGTTTTCGTTGATTTCTCGAGGGATTTCTTTGTCAAGGTCTCGGTCTCTGTTTCTGGCGGTTGTTCTAGAATATACAATTTGTGAACGCATCTGTTCTCAGTTTCTGAGGTTTCTCCTACATTATTCTAGAGCATAGAACTTGTCCTAGAAGTTTCTGGTGTTCTCTTGAAAATTAAAAAACTATTTAACACAGTTTTATTTTAGAAGTATGGATGTTGTTTTACATTATTTTAGAATATACAACGTTTCAACTGAGATGTTACCAGTTTATGAGATTTGTCATAGATTATTCTAGAATATACAATTTGTGAATGGAGATGTTGTCATATTCTGAGGTTTGTCATAGATTATTCTAGAATATACAATTTGTGAATGGACATGTTCTCAGTTTCTAATAATCTTTCTAGAACAGTTGTCACAAACTCGCGGCCTTTAGAAACGTTAATGCGGCCCGAGAAGCCGCTAATGCGTCGCTAGAAATCGTTAATGCGGTGTGATTGACACTTTTATTGTGTGATACTAAACAATCAAGATTTTACAGTATTATATAGCATTAGTTTCCGCACCAAAAAAAAGTATCATTTAACTGAAGAGAAGAAATCGATAATTTGTGAGTTAACAGTTGAAGACAGTAACAAAACAAGAGAAAGCCCATTATAACCTAATAAATTGAGAACAGGTCTTCTCGGCAAAGACATGCGAAGCTGGCTCCCAGAAATAAAATAGTATATTAATAAACAATGTTGCACTGAAACACATCCTGGGCTCCGGGGTAACAGCGAAGAAAGCCTCTGTCTAATCCTATCCAGCTAATATTCACTTCCTTAGGTTTTCATAAAAACGGACAAATGTCTTCTGTGTTTGACCGTTCTAACCCACACACGTTTTTCACGGAGGAATCTAATCAAGTTTGTAATATGAGCGATAACGCTCGAAGAATTAAAAAAATGTTTTCCTGAATCACATAGAAAATTTGTAATTCTACACAGAGCTGAAGGTAGAAGCTCATTACATGATTTGTAACTTTACACAGAGCTAAATGTAGAAGCTCATTACATGATTAGTGACTTTACACAGACCTTAATGTAGGAGCTCATTACATGATTTGTAACTCTACACAGAGCTGAAAGTAGAAGCTCATTACATGATTTGTAACTCTACACAGAGCTGAAAGTAGAAGCTCATTACATGATTTGTCCTCAAACAAAAGCTGCGCTTAACTAGGATAATGTTAATTGGGAACTCAGTGGTATCGAGGAAAGGTGTCCGCCTTGGTCGCTGGAGGTCGTGGGCTCGTATCACTGTGGAAACCCGGATTTTTTTTCACGTAGATCTTCTGGTAGAGATTCGAACAGAGTAGGCTTAAAGGCCGCTGCCCGGACAGTTAAAGCTAAAAATCTACCTGAGTTATTTGTACCTTTCCCCCAAGTGGTTTGTTAAGAGCAGTTATAGATGGCCTCTAACTGGATGCGGTTCTTCTTAGCTCTAGTGTTGAATCCACCCTATCTGAAACTGGTTGTATACGGACTCTGTAGAGTCTTCTAAACCAGTATAAAGAAGTTAAGTTAAGTTAATCAAGCTAGTGGAGATGCATGGGAAGACTTCTGAAGTTGGAAGAGAGCAATAGTCGAACAGCGATATGTCTTATCAAACATGATAAACATTCATTTCATCATACAATGTAGTGATCCAAGATTCCCATTGACAACAGCGAAGGAAAGAATGAAGAATACAAGTTTGACTGCTGTGCCGCCTGCGAGTCATTAAATGTGTCGCAGTGGGATCTTCACGTCTGCATTGAGTTAGGAATTCCTGTTCTAGAATATACAGTCTGCGAAGGAGGCTGTTCTGAATTTTGTTTGTTCCAACAAGAACTTGCGGGCTCGGAATTTCGTAGTATCGTGGCCGTCAATGGTCCGCCGGAGTCTTTGTGTATGACAAGGACAGGAATAGCACCACTGCCACACAGAGAGCATGCCGTAAAAGCGGCTAAATTTGTGATATGGCATAACACCGGTCATGGTTAAGAAGTTTGTTAAGAGCAGCATAGATGGCGCCTAACTGGCAGGGGTCTACTTTTCTCTGCTGTTTAAGTCTATAGACGCGTACATCGGTTAACCACCCTCCTCGGCCTTGTACCAACGCAGCGGAGCAAAAAGCTGCTCAAGCCTAGCCCGCTAAGCAGAAAATCCTCTCGGCTACATCCAGCTTAGGCCAGAACTGGGACCCGCACAGGGGCAGCTGTCCATGTAGAAGTACCGGTCCACTAAGTGGGACCCGCACAGGAGCAGCTGTCATGTAGAAGTACAGGTCCACTAAGTGGGACCCGCACGGGGGCAGCTGTCATGTAGAAGTACAGGTCCACTAAGTGGGACCCGCACGGGGGCAGCTGTCATGTAGAAGTACAGGTCCACTAAGTGGGACCCGCACGGGGGCTGCTGTCCATGTAGAAGTACAGGTCCACTAAGTGGGACCCGCACGGGGGCAGCTGTCCATGTAGAAGTACAGGTCCACTAAGTGGGACCCGCACGGGGGCAGCTGTCCATGTAGAAGTACAGGTCCACTAAGTGGGACCCGCACGGGGGCAGCTGTCCATGTAGAAGTACAGGTCCACTAAGACTAAAACTATTTCTGTGAGAAGAAACTCACTTTGAAAATGTTGTGCTAAGATCGGATGAACTGGACTTTAGGAGACAAAAAGAACGATACAAAAAAAAACAACATCATTCCCCACTCAGCAAACTTTTTAACTGTGTAAATGGTGCCGTGTGCACGGTCATGACTTTGAGTGGCTTCTATCATATAAAGATTTGGGGAGAGAAGACATCTGGTCAGATAAAACATACTGATCAGACATGTTAGCCAGCGTCAGGTCAGACATGTTAGTCAGGGTCAGACATGTTAGTCAAGATCAGACATGTTAGTCAAGATCAGACATGTTAGTCAAGATCAGACATGTTAGTCAAGCCAGACATGTTAGTCAAGATCAGACATGTTAGTCAAGCCAGACATGTTAGTCAAGATCAGACATGTTAGTCAAGCCAGACATGTTAGTCAGGATCACATGAAAGAACTAGCTAAGACCCAAATCTAGCTCCCACGAAGGTTTCACTTGAAACAGACTGTTTTCATTACAGCCTGACAAACGAGGAGATGGGAGGTGGTTAACGTGATCTCCATAGTAGTGTGCGACATCCAAATAAAGCCAGGTATGGCCCAACCGTCTGTAGGACACCAGTCCACCGTAACCAGCATGCTCGGAATGTGTGGAAAGTTCTTGTAACCGGCTGCTTAGCGCCCTTCTCGTGGCTCATACAAGAGTAATCTTACTCACCGTCAGCATTCAACAGCAACAGCAACAACAACAACAACAACAATAACAGCAACAACAACAACAACAACAACAACAACAATAACAACAACAATAACAACAGCAGCAGATACAACAACAACAGCAACAGCAACAACAACAACAACAACAACAGCAACAGTCTGAATTAGACTGCGCCACTAGTGCTCTCCTAAAGCAGCCTCTCAGTGTGGCAGTGGTGCAATTCTCGTCCCTTTGAAACTCAGAATCCTGACTGGAACGCCTCTGTAGCGAAGACCACTGTCTGTCGTCAGCTTGAGGAATTGTTGTCTAAACTACTATTTCGTGCCGACACGTGATACACAAGAACACCACTCACGTGCTGAGTCTCATACCGACACGTGATACACAAGAACACCACTCACGTGCTGAGTCTCATACCGACACGTGATACACAAAAACACAACTCACGTGCTGAGTCTCATACCGACACGTGATACACAAAAACACCACTCACGTGCTGAGTCTCATACCGACACGTGATACACAAAAACACCACTCACGTGCTGAGTCTCGCGCAGACACGTGATACACAAGAACACCACTCACATGTTGAGTCTTGCGCAGACACGTGATACACAAGAACACCTCTCACATGTTAAGGTTCACCCCACCACAATTGAAACAGTGTTAATGTCAAACACTGATCACATCAATATTTCAGAATGTGGCTATTTAAAAAAAAGCACAATGTAGGAAGATTAAGGGAGAGATGTGGGGGTGGAGGGGGGGGGGAGATTGTGGGCTTGGGGGAGATTAAGAGAGAGAGAGAGCGAGAGAGTGAGAGAGACATGCACGACTACCTACTGGTGGAGGAGATACATAGAAAAGGAAACGTGCAGAAGAGGTGTAGATGAAGAAACACGTTGATATAGGCAGACAGATAATTAGCACACCAGATCAGAGAATTGGATATAATTAAAAGGAAAATAGGATAGTAGATCTGATATATTTAGATGGAGAGAATAAAAGCTGTATTGAGGGATTAATTAATGCAGATAGACATAGAGATTGAACGTTTGGTCGTACAGTTTCGATGCCTGCCAGCTGACAAGGAGGGCAGCGGTTCGTATCACAGGTAGGTAATATGTTGTTTTTCTGTTTGTGTTCAAATAAATAAACACACTAGCACACGACGCGGGGACAGCATTGGCAAAGCGACCTGTAGTCCTTAGCCTAAAAAAATCCTTGCCTACCCTCACAATAGAGAAAATATAGACTTAACTAGTAAGAACAGGATCAAGATGCTGAGCAGCGCACGAGCTGCTGTGGTCAGCGACCCATAGCTGACTGCTAGCGTCAGGGCCAGCGAACCATAGCTGTCAAGACCCTTCTACACCTCCACGCGGTGATCCTCGAAAAATGGCTGCCGCAGGGTAGACTGGCTAAGGAGAAGGGATCGAAGAGGGAATGCTAACCCGTTACTAAAAAAATGCTTGCTGAAGTCGGATGTGTTGGACCGAAAGGTGCAAATATCGCAGTCAAGCTGTAAACTACAACACAACGTATTCCGTTCTCTGGACTACATTCTGCTACTTAAGCCCTTTCAGGGTTTGGTAGCCGGAGATTGAGAACGAACGAAGAAAAGCCAAGCCAAATAGTAAGGACAATAATTAAGTTAGAGACAAAATGAAGAGAGGGGATGACTAAAGGATAAATGAACAGGAGAAATTGAGAGAATAAGATTTAGAAATAGGAAGTAGAAGAAAGAGAAATAAGATTTAGAAATTGGAAGTAGAAGAAAGAGAAATAAGATTTAGAAATTGGAAGTAGAAGAAAGAGAAATAAGATTTAGAAATTGGAAGTAGAAGAAAGAGAAATAAGATTTAGAAATTGGAAGTAAAAAAAGTAAAGAAAGTGGAAATTCAGCAAAATTAACCGCTGGTTGGAAATGGAGTTTTTGAAGACTACACTGTACTAAGCCGCAGCCTGTGAGAGGTGGGATGGCCTGTGCCCTTCATTGATGTTTTTACTTTCCCTCTTGAGTGAGGTACCCATTTACAGCTGGGTTGACTGGAGGACTAGTTTTATAAATAGCAAAGGAAATAAATAAATTCAATGTAGAAATAACAAGGGAAAGTAAGAGAAAGATAATATGAGGAAAAAGCAGCAAACCTGAGCGTGGTGGACGCGAGATGTGAAATGTGTGGTCGTAACACTGATTCGAGGGCACTAACTAAACGTGAAATTTGCCAGTCAACGATAAACGAGTACGTTACATGCCCTCCGGATTCAACCTTCTGGACTTGGCCAGGATATTAGACTCTGACACATGAAAGGTTTTCTGTGAGCATACAGCCAGCAACACTGTTCACGTACGTGCAATCAAGTACTCACGAGACAAAGGGACAAACACAATTTGCATATTATCTGAGCTCTAGAGTGAGGCCTGGAGTCGTGTTACCTTTGTTCTCTTCGCTAGTAGTGTGGTTCAACTGTTGGTCTAGAACCGCACTAAATCCGTGATTAGATAATGACATGCTGGGAAGTAGGGCATACTCTTCTCGACATTCAAGTGGCGTGACGACAGACAGGCGTTGGCGATCAAGTCAATCCACAACTATTGTCCTATGTACCCTCAAGAGACGTGACGACAGACAGGCGTTGGCGATCAAGTCAATCCACAACTATTGTCCTATGTACCCTCAAGAGACGTGACGACAGACAGGCGTTGGCGATCAAGTCAATCCACAACTATTGTCCTATGTACCCTCAAGAGACGTGACGACAGACAAAACATAAAGTGTCGACACACAGACTCATTCCCCACACAGCTACACACACACACATACACACACGCATACAAATACACACCACACACACCCACACAACCACCACGCACGCACACATACACACGCACACATACACACGCACATACACACAACACACGCACGCACACACACACCACACACACACATACATACGCGCACACACACACAAGCAAGGAAAGTTCTTGTAAAGTAAGTACTAATCCTCCATAACGATTTATTCCTTTTAACAAATAATGATGCCGTGCCTCCTGATGATGTTATTGATCTACATTGCAATATAAAAGTGTATACCAATATGAAGTCTGTCTCCTTACATGTGTTGTGGCGTGCACGTGTTCTTTATTATCCCTGATCCTCTTTTATTGATATTTGTTAAGGTATTTGTTAAGTACGTGCTGGGAGGATCAGACTTTGACGTTAGCAGGGTGGTCGAGCAGCTTGAACACTGATTGTCGTACCCAATGAGACACGGCTTGATCACTTCAGTAAGGTGTAGATTTTCTTCGATGTCGGTGGACAAATACAAGTCTAGCCTGTACATTGTATAGGAACACTGCTATCAGGGATAGCGTGTAACAGATTTCTTTAACCGAGGTCGCATCTACTGTTCAAGTTAACTGATCAGTTCGCCTCTGAAACCCACTTCGTAAAAAGTTTGTGTCGCTGTCGGAACTGTTGTCGTTTTCGCTGTCGGTGTTGTTGTTGTCGGCGTTGTTGTTGTCGTCGCTGTCGGGGTTGTTGTTGTGGTCGCGTCGGCGTTGTTGTTGTTGTCGCTGTCGAGGTTGTTGTTGTTGTCGCTGTCGGTGTTGTTGTTGTTGTCACTGTCGGTGTTATTGTTATCGTCGCTGTCGGCGTTGTTGTTGTCGGCGATGTCGGTGTTGTTGTTGTTGTCGGCGATGTCGGTGTTGTTGTTGTTGTCGGCGATGTCGGTGTTGTTGTTGTTGTCGGCGATGTCGGTGTTGTTGTTGGCGATGTCGGTGTTGTTGTTGTGGTCGTGCTATCGTCGTTGTTGTGGTCGCGTCGGCGTTGTTGTCGTCGCTGTCTGCCATGTTGTTGTTGTTGTCGTCGCTGTCTGCCATGTTGTTGTTCTTGTCGTCGCTGTCTGCCATGTTGTCGTCGTCGCTGTCTGCCATATTGTTGTTGTTGTTCTTATCGTTATTGTTGGTGGTGTTGTTTACGTTGTTGTCCTTGCTGTTGTAGCTGCCGTTGTTGTCCTTGCTGTTGTAGCTGCCGTTGTTGTCCTTGCTGTTGTAGCTGCCGTTGTTGTCTCTGAACCTACTCGTGCTAGCTCTTCCGTCGTCACCAATGCTATCTGTCACCGATTTCTAGTGGAAGTTCCCTGGACCTACTGAAGAAAGTGGAGGATGGTCCTCTTGGCTCTAGTGATACGCACTACTTCTTAAGTAGCCTTAGCACTATGAATCACATTGTAGGTTCCCACCTCGTTGGTCAAGCTACTGTAACACAACCTGTTCCAATGTGCACGCCGAGTACATGAGGCGTGGCCTTGGCTAGTATGTCTACTGACAGTAAGGCGGGTACCTATTAAAACCAAGTAGACTGTAGCGTGATGAGATCATAGAACTGAACCCGGGCCGTTTTGCATGGAGAGCATCTGTTTAACCATCGTATTACTCAGCCACTGTAGAATTTATGTTCATCTAATTGAAGGGTATGGGGTGGGGAAGGGGTGGGGGTGAACAACAGCACACAAAAACGGAAGAATCCATTCCGTGAGTAAATTCATCTACCATACATTACTTAATAAGAGGTTTGCCTTTCTTGGGTGAGTCATGGCCGATCGCTTGAACTGTGAGCATCTTATCGCACGATTCCTCGCTGGTAATGTTAGCTAGGGATGTCACATGATACGTAGCTTCACAGACCATGTCATTAAAGGTGCCTCTGATACGCAAGGCTCAGTTACCCTTACATCTTCTCAGTCCGTCCCATCTGCACCCTTACCATTCAAATAAATGCCTGTAGAGTGGTTAGAACGCTTGCTTTTGTCGGTCGATGTATCATATTCAGTCTCCAATCTGCATAACATATAGTCTACAGAGTTGCAAATAGCTGCTTGAACGTATTGTCAGGGTAGAGAAAGCAGCGAGGGCAGAAATCAACCACCTCAAAATACATTTGAAACAGCCGAGACCTTGTCAGGTGAGATCTCTAGGTCATTCCCGATGACACGTACGCTCTAGGATCGCCACCATCTGAACGTCTGTGCCTGTTTTGATAGGGGCACTAGAACGAGTGTCGCAATTCACTGTCTCCTGATAATATGGCCAGCAAACTGTCTGTCAGTTGTTTGATTATACTATTCAGAGCACGGGCACTAATCAGCGAGTGTACTAGATCCTTACACACAAAACAACAGATACTCAATTTGGTACAAATAAAGGGGAGGGGGGGGGGGTGGTGTTGAAGGGTGGGGTCTCGTTGTGTGGTATGACATTTGGTGGGTGCTCCGTTATGAGTTGCTCTATTTGAGTCCCATCACGTGATGTTTGGGGTGCTCTGCTTTGTCTTATAATTTTAACGATAATTCGATGACCTTCGATAAAACGTCTGGCTTGTATGGAGAATGGCTCTTTCCTCTTTCTTTCTGAATTGGTTGTGACCAGTTCATTCTTGGTCCACTTGCCTTCCCAAATTATAAACCAGGTACTGAGTTACACATCTTTCAATAGGGGCGTGTCGAGACTAGAGATCGAGCGGTGACCCAGAAACGATCCTTGCATGGATACATATCCATCATTCATCTACCGAGGCCAAAGGCAGTGTCGATTTGGTCCAGATGACTGCCATCTGCAATTTCATAAATCACAGATCCATGTGTAAATAACTGTCCTAACAACCAAATGACCCACATACAAGGGTAATTGAGTTTAAAATGCAGTTGTGGAAAAGAATCTAGTTCTCTTACTGTTTGTATTATAAAAATG